>VXBP01003969.1:0-55410 GCA_013400115.1 Rhinopomastus cyanomelas
TCCCTTCCAATCCCTAATGATTCGATGATTCTAGGTGCTTAAGAGCATGCTTATATTTATACTTCTGACTCACTCATGTGACAGAAGTTATGGGAGAGTCAGCAAGGTAAAGGGTAACTATTGAGTGACTTTTCCCTATTGGCATGCCATCAAACTCAGGAAAGAATCAAATGCCACTATGATGAGGATAGTTCTAAATAGTTGCAGCTTTTAATACTCGTGCAGTCTACAAGTTTAATTGCCTCAGCTATCACATCCGATGCTGGTTCACATTATCTCCCTTTACCATCTAACTTAATATGTGAGAACTTCAATTGCAGCAGTCAAGGAACCAGCAGATACTTGTTTCTGCTAATTTGGACATGGAGAGCACTAGCCTTCAGTACAGCAGACAACTAAGTGCAAAGAAGCCAGCATGCACAGATGAAGCTCATTCAGAGGCATCATTAGATATCAGTAAGCAAGAGGTGCCTGTGGTGCCTGCTCTGCTGTTTATAATGTACAGCGAAATAGTCTTGCTGATAACAGCAAGTCTTCCAGAATAAGTCACCCTGGAGCTTTTGGAACTCAAATGTGCAGGATGTTAGTCTATCCCCACCACTGAAATCAATAAGTAGTCTTCAGCGTCACCTAAACCATAACCTGTCTTTGCCATAAAGCTTAGTTAAGAGATTTCATATCAGAAGACCAAGTAACACATGATCAGATAAAGCCAGTGCCTTATCATACTTCTAGGGAGAGGGATCAAGTGATCAGTACATATAAGTGATCATGTCCAGTCACACAGTGGAATTCCCCCGATCTCTTTCCCTTGTCCTAATGACAACTTATCTTTATTCTTCAAAGTTAAACAAAATGGAAAAAACAAGTTTCTATTACTATTACTTTTCTCTGGATTCTCCACTTCTTGTAGTTCTGTCAAGAAATGTATTGCTAAGGTTAACTGTAACTTATAACTTAACAATTATTAAAAAAAACCAACCCTATATTTTCCCCACTTCAGTTTAATAATTCAAATTATACTTCCTTTTTGTGTGTGTGTAGGATTATGCTGTTTTACTGATACTCACTACAGCAAATAAGAGAAGGCACACTTCAGAGTAACAACTTCATCATTTCTCATCCTGAGGCAACTTTCTGTAGGAATTGGCAATTTTCCAATTGCATTAGCAGCAAAAAGAATCTAAATGGCATTTTCTTGAAAAGTTGATTTTAAAATAAATTTCTATTAATGCAGAATAATCCTCCAAGCACACTCAAACTGGCAGTCCCTGACGGAGCACCTCGGATCCCTACACTTCTCTGAAGAAAGTAGCATTATCTCCAAAGAACGCTGCATTCCTGTTCTTCCTGCTTTCGGCATAAAACCAAAGAAAAACAAGTGTCAGTTCTCAATTTTAAGCAATGTTAAGCTCATACATCTCAATTAGGATTTGTATAGCTTACATTTTTCTTCCTAAATTTCATCTTAGGATTTCCCTTTGTTTGCATCTTGAGAGACACAAGCTTTCACTGAACAACTGATCAATGAAGACTACCAGAAAACTTCTTTTAGTTGAGAAATCCCACTAACATTTAAACACTGCAACAGAATTACCTACAAGTTGGCAGGCACCATCTAGTTTACTGCCTGGCCCATTTTTGCTGTGTGAAAGCAAAATACCAAGCACATGCCTGTCTCTGAAGTTACATGCCAGCTGGGGCCATGCCAGCTACTGGAGGAAGAGAGAAAGCAAGCCAAATGTGACCCTGCTGGGATGATCAATGACATAGCTGTAGAAGGAGTCACAGTTGTACGTAGATCACAGTACTGTAAAGTGTAGTTAAAGATTAAATGTGACTGCTACAGGGAAATACTGGCATCCTTAACACAGGGCAAATGAAGGTCATCCCAGAATGTGGGGGATCCTGTACTGAGTGCCTTCCGGGTGCAGCACCCAGCTTGAGGACAGTGCATGGTGGTAGAAATAACGTCGTTCTATAGGAATAAACCCTCAGTTAGGAGAGCTGATAGTCTTGAAAGTGCTTTATGAAACAAACAGCTTTCTAGCTTGCATGCAACTTTTCAGTTACGGATCATAGGATCATAGGATGTTAGGGGTTGGAAGGGACCCAAGAGATCATCGAGTCCAACCCCTCTGCCGCAGCAGGACAAAACTATCTAACACAGATCACAGAGGAACGCATCCAGGCGGCCTTGAAAGTCCCCAGAGAAGGAGACTCCACGACCTCCCTGGGGAGTCTGGTCCAGTGCTCCGTGACCCTCACAGTAAAGAAGTTCCCCCTTGTGTTGAGGCGGAACCTCCTCTGCTGCAACTTACACCCATTGCTCCTTGTCCTATCACAGGGAGTAAGTGAAAAGAGCCTGTCCCCCCCCTCCTGGCCAGCCTTCAGGTACTTATAAACATTTATCAAATCCCCTCTAAGTCTCCTCTTCTCCAGACTAAAAAGCCCCAAGTCCCTCAGCCTCTCCTCACAAGCCATGCCCTCCTGTCCCCTCATCATCCTCGTAGCCCTCCGCTGGACCCTCTCCAGTAGATCCCTGTCCCTCTTAAACCGGGGGGCCCAAAACTGAACACAGTACTCAAGATGAGGCCTCACCAGGGCAGAGTAGAGGGGGAGAAGAACCTCCCTCGATCTGCTGGACACACTCCTCCTAATACACCCCAGGATCCCGTTGGCCTTCTTGGCCACCAGGGCACATTGCTGTGCCATGGTTAACCTGTTGTCCACCAGGACCCCCAGGTCCCTCCCCACAGGACTGCTTTCCAGGGATGGGACCTGAGAAGTCCTTACGGTGTGTTAAAGAACGTTACCACAGGAATTGCCCTGCATTCTAATACGAGTCCCCAGGTTACAGCAACATCTGCAGGCTGGTGGTGGGACGAATGGGAAAACACCCTCACAATCTAGCAATAAAAAGCTCAAAAAAAGGAGAAAGTTCTCCCACAAAATCCAACTGCTTTTTAAAGTATTTTAAAGATAGGATCTCTAGTTTTCTGAAGCTTTTGTAGTATCTGCACACACACACACCAGATTTAAGCAATAAAACACTTACCTCCTAAAATCTGCGACCAGTTTCACATCTGCTATGACGAGCTTGTGCTCGATGATCATGTGCTTCAGGAGCTGGCTCTGTTCTGCTAGAAGGTAGCACTCTTTGCAGAAAATGCAAGGGACATCGGGAGAACTTTCTGTGGCAGCAACACCACCTGGACTTTCTGGCAGAGACAGAGGCTCCAAAATACACTCTGTATCTAAAAGAAATCGAAAGAAAAATAATTTTTGACCAAGAGACTAAATCTACATCACTTGGAGCATTTTTAGGCAGTACATGTAAAGCCTGTTTGGTTGGGTCCCACTTCAGTTGCACAATCACTCCAGCAACAAAGTGTTTGGAAGCACTTATTTCCAAGGACACAGGGATGTTAGCAGAGGACAGTTCTTGGATATCTGCTCCAACTGGAACTCCCAGCTGACACTGTCAAACAGACAAAAATGCTCTGCTTATTACTGAAGATAGTTTTATGAGGAGAAACCTCCTTTTCTCCCTCTTACTACCTAGTCTACCTGTTGAAGGAAGCTACTCTCATGGCCACGTTCCTCACACCATCAGGAAGGCTTTGGACTGCACAGCACAAACTGTTTTGCATACTGATTTCTGCTAAATTATTGCAAAATGCTTCTATCATGATCTGATTGCCTCTTGAAGATCTGCATGGAATGGTCTTGCCTTGTTTGCCCCACCAGCATCTCACTCACTGTTCTGTGACAAAGGAGAAGCCTATTCCTCAGAAAGATTACTGCCACACAGAAACTTAAGGCCATTGAAACACTTTCTAAGCACAGCCGATGCAGAGGAGCCAGCCCTGCCCCGCGTACAGAGGTCACCATTCAGACGTACATTGCTCACAACAGCACACAGAGGTGAGCCACCAGCTTATGTCCTACAGGTTCACTGCCGTTTGTAGCTCAGCAAGTGGGTGCATGGTAGAGTACTGCAGACCTACCGCAAACAAGCGGACTGGCCCGGTGTGTATATGCGTGTGTTCCCCCTTCCAAACAACAGCAGTGCAAATTCATAAGCTTTTCCATTACTATAAATTCGTGTGATTCATTAAGAAACATGGTGTGACCATCAGATTTCAACAGCTGGCCCCACTAGTCTCACCAAATTCCAGTTGTCCATAAAGCAAGCATGGTATTCTGATGGTCTGAACAAGGCTGAGCGAACAGACAGCACCACTAAACTGATGACCCAGAACCTGGTCACCAGGAATGTGCTGGAGCTTCTGGGTTGAAAGCCATGGACATAAACAAGTCAAGTTGTGTCTGGTGAAGATCAAGCTGTGTCCTGATAAAATGGGAGTAAACCCTTAAGCCAGCCACAGAGACAAGATTTCTGGGACCCTGGGTGTAGGTCAAGGAACAGCAGACACTGAAAGCAAGACAAATGTGTAGGGACCGTTCTGGGTCATAGGTGCTTAGTGATGTAGCTTGCTTACCTTGTAGTAATGATAACAGCCACCAACCACCATAAATCACTATTCTGTTGAACCATGTGTCGAATCATATGCAAAGGACTCTCGTATGCTTAATAAACGACACTTGCTCGCATCAAGCAGCGTTCCGTCTCAACTGCAGCAGTATTCATTTTCCAAACAAATCACATCTCAGTCTTTGGTAAGAGTTTATATAGGACAGAAATGCCAATTTCAGTTTGTACCTTTGAGTTTAGCTACATCAACTCATCAACTCTGGATAGCAAAAACAAACAGAAAAAACTTTCAAAGGGTCCCTGCACTCTGAACACGAAAACTGGAAAGAAAACTTAATGGTCTCCTTGAGTCTCATGATACAAATTTACTTGTGCAAGGGAAGAATAAAGTCTGTGTTTCTGGATTCCTGCAGTAACAATAACACCTCCGTAGAAAAATGAATCTTCACAGAATCATAGAGGGGTTGGGGTTGGAAGGGACCTTTGGAGGTCATTTGGTCCAGTCCCTCTTTGCAAGGAGGGCAACCAGGCTGCTCAGGGCCATGTCCAGATGGCTCTTCAGTCTCTCCAAGATGGATACCTAGCACCCTTTCTGGACAATGTGTGCCACTGCTCACTCAGCCTCACAGTGAAAAAGCATTTCAGAGGGAAACTCCTGGTTTTCAGTTTCTGAAGATACCTGAAGAATTAAGAAAATGGCCTTCTCTCAAGTCTATTACTTTGTCACACAGGACTTTTAAAATGTGTATGGTTAAATGAAAATAAATTAACAATATTTAACCAGATAGAAGAACCAACGTATGACAACCTCCACCCTGCAAGCTTCACGTATATGTATTAACCATTGGCAAGGTAATCTGGTAACTCGTCCATGTGGAAAAAATTGAAGTAGATTTTAAAAAATACTCATTACCATTACTTTTTTTTTTACCTAGGAAAATAAATTAATGCAGCAGTGCTCCCTCTAATCCTTCACCAAGACTCTGAAATAACCAAAGGAGGGCTGGAGTTTCTGAAATGGATTTGAGAAGCTCCTCAAAGTTCTGCCTGATGAGGGTGCTTCAGGGAACAAAGGGTAAGCTGAGGCACTTGAAGCCCCAGGCAGGACATGCTACAAAACCTTAGGAAACATGGCTTCACAGAATGGTAGGTAGGGGATGGAAGTGACCTTTGGAGTCAGACCCCACTGCTATACAGGATCGCCTAGAGCAGATCACACAGGAACACATCCATATGGGTTTTGAGTGTCTCCAGAGAGGGAGAGTCCCCAGCCTCTCTGGGCAGCCTGTTCCAGTACTCTGTTACCCTCACAGTGAAGAAGTGTTTACATTTAGAAAAAAATCTCCCCTTTACCAGTTTGTGATTAGGTGCATGGCTTAACCAGCTTCACGCTGTTCCTGGAACAACATATCTGTTGCTCCCCTGCTACTGAGGATTCTAGATACGACGTTTGAAAAATTGACCTTAGTGGAAAGGCAGCGACTTAGCTGACGACTGACGGTCGGGTTACGCCGAGTTCAGTTTATCCCATAAAACCAAGACGCACGCAGAGCGCAGCACCACCTGGAGCACTACAAGTGCTGCTGACAATCTCGTGTCTTCCCTCTCATAATTTTACCTGCCATTCAACCCACTCTCTTCCCCTAGACAATTCTTTACCGAAATGGCATCATACAAATGGTTCTTTTTCACCCCTAGTTTAAGAACAGCAGCTGCCACACTAAGTGCTAGAGCAGTCCTCAAGAAAGAAAGGGTCAGCTCTCCCAAGTAAAGCTGTTGTAACCTGCAAAGGTTTAGGTTTGTGCGTGCTTAGAGTCAGTGCTGGTTTGCAGCCTGAAGAATCATTAAAACGTGTTTTCTGGGAAAAGTAGAGCAACTTAATGTCCTTTGCAACTGCTGATTCTACTGATGCCAAGAGAACTAAGAAGGTACTTTGTCAGCCAGTTCAGCGCTGCCCACTAAGCAGCTACACTGCTCTTTGGTTTAGGTCTCTGCAACGACCTATTTAGACATTCAGAGCCCAAATACAGAAGTGCCTGTGTGCCTCAACACATCGTATTTCAAAAGACAGGTGTGTAAGCCAGGACCTGCAGCCCACCACAGACAAGGAACCAGTACATTTATTTAGCATGTGTACTTGGCAATAGCAATTATTTGAGTTCCTGCTAAAAGGAATGAACTGAGGTGAAGATTTTTTGCTGCCCAAAGAGAGTAGCTAACGCTAAAAGAGAGCAACTTAAATATAGCCCACTGGACCAGTGTGACAGCTGCAGAAGCTTATGCAATTTATTTCAAAGGCACTTAAAGGAGGAAGTAAGTCAAAAAAAGAAGCCATGGAAATATCTTTTTACTTGTCTGCTGCAAAAACCTGAACAAGGCATAAGTGCACAAAGCTGAACAAAGATGTACGCCTTCAGCATGGGACTTAATGGACTGACACATAACACAAACATCAAACCAGAGCAAATACAGCTAAGCATATTATTGAAATCTCTGCAAAACCAGCTAATTTTGATTCTGTTTCTGGCACGCACAGAGGCCGCAGGTACTGAAGGAAAGCTGTTAACTAAAGCACAGCTAAGGGCTAACAGGGAAATAAATTCACTCTGATCATGTTCTTGGACTCCACAAGGACTCCCACATGCAGAGACACTTGAAAACGAGGGATAAGGAGTGAGCTTTTCTCTCAAAATGTACTGCCACAAGAATGACTTCACAGGGCCACATTAAGGACCCCTCCAGTTAGTGCAAGCGCCCTGGGTGAAAATGGCAACCGGCAGTTACCTTGGGCAGGGTATAAAAACAGGGCTAACAGACAGTAATCACACAAATAAGCACAGTTCTCCAGAAATCTGAGGGTGGAGAGTTAAAGTCACAGGCTATACAAGTACCTAGTTTAGCAGCATTTTATGGCTGTTCTTCTTCCTCCATGGATTTGTTTCCATACTGTTTGAAATTGTTGGTCTTTCAACATCTACAAAAACCCACAGCAATGCTTTCATTTCAGTCCTTCATTTCTTGTTGTCCTTGTTCAGCTCTTGCCTACTTCTGCTCTATCCTTCTTCATGTGATGGAGTGAAGGGTGCCTTGAAAAGACCCCACAGTTTTTTCTCAGCCTCTTCTCTATTCCTGGTTTATTTGTAGCATTTTGATTGCTTTTAGGATCATTGAATTAACCACTGCATTCTCTTCAGTGATTTTGAAGTCTCAGGGAAGTTGTGCATCAGATACTAATGGACGACAGAGTGAACACGTTTACGTTCACTCTCGTGCGTTGCTGTGCATTTGTTAACACAAAATAGCACCTCTTTTGCCTAGTTCATTCAAACACCACGAGATTCTTCCACAACGCTTCAGCTGGCCCTCCTCCTTACCACTTATGAAATGAAATGCGTATTGATGGCAAAATTTATCACCGCTTCCTGTTTGTGTCCGTGGGGAACAGCATAGGATCTAGTTCCCTATGAGAACAGAATCCTATGAAACCCATCCATTAGGTTTCTGACAAGTCATCCTGTCACCACTGAGGTTTTCTGGTCTGCCAAAGGGATAACCAGTATGACCATTATGTAAACAGACAGCCCAAAGGCTTTGCAGAGAGACCGCTGAAGTCAGGAACTCAGATAGTCCCTGTGTCACTCACAGAACTGACAGCTGACACTGCATTGCTCATTTTTAATAGGACAGATAGACTTGTGGTCTTTTACAGCAACTTTGTAGGTTAGTAGAAAGACCAGACTAGAGGAATACATTCTTTGAAACAAAGACTAGGAAGTGCACCCAGTTCTTCAGGGGAAAATCAAACACTTCAAAGACATCTGACAATGAGATGGCATAGAAAATTATTTCAAAACTAGAATAAGAATTACTTTTTTTTGTTACAAGCACATGTAGGATAGCTAGCACAATGGGATCCTGAAAAAATGAAAAGAACGAAAGGCGGCTGCCTATTACAGAGATGAAGTGGCTTTAAGTGTTGTTATAATAAAATCTAGCTAACCTTCATAGCTAATGAAGCAACAGGCTGGACATGGATTCATTCTCCATACTGGAAACTTGTTCTCAACTCACAATTAATGTTAGTTTGCACATTAAGTAAACGTCACACCCACACAGTTACAAGACAGACTACAGCAGTAGAGGCAACGCACTCCACCTGCACAGTCACACCTGCAATTAGCACAAAACAACATGCTCTGTGGTGTTATGGCCAATATAAAAAGTCTAAGCATCAGAAAGAAAAGCAAGCAAAAGATCAGCATTTGAAGGCGAGATGTGAAAGGCAGAGCTCTCAGAGATGGTTTAACCAGTGTAACAGCTTCCTGCCACCAAGAAGCAAAGGGATGTTCAGTTATCCTGTCTATTTTCACCTTGTTCTGTGACTCCTAATGAACTACTATCTCTCTTCCACTTGTGCTGGGCTTTCCAAACACCCTTCGATAAGTCAATGCAACTCTTTAATCAGACAGAACTACTAATTTCTTCCTTTTTTCTGAATGTTGAAAACGCTCGCAGAAGAGTCCATGAAGTGCAAGAGAAAACGAAGGAGCGCACACTGAGAAGCAGCAAGATGAAACAGGACGCTACTCTTCTCATCTCAGCTTCCCCCTCTCTTCTCAGCTTAACAGCCTCAGCTGCTCCATGTAATTTTGCCTAAAGCGTGAAAGGTTCCTTCAAAAGCATTACACACAAAGGAAAGAAAACACTAAGATGTTATCACCCTGCTTCCCTAACAAGGACATCCCGCATCCAACTGGCTTCAGCGTGCAAAACCCACTGTTCTGAGCCCAGGCGCGTGAAACACACTTCACGCAGCAAGAACTGCTGCACTGGATCTTTCTTGGTTCCACGCCTGAACCGTTCTCACTAGAACTGGGGACAAGCTGAACAAGGTTGCATACATTTTATTCACTAACTGGAAAGTGGAGGTGCAGGGGTTCCAGTTAACAAAATACAGCGTCGCTGTTACAACCCTTAGTTCACACGGCTTGGTCCCGGGGTGCAACCTGCAGGCATGACTTGAGCGCCAGAGCTCGGGGAGAGACAGACTCCTCCAGCAGGCAAGCAGCAAGCTGAAGGAAGAACTACCTAAATTAGTCTGCAGGGAATGCTGAGGAGGGGCACTTGCATCTTTCCTTTTGAAGCTTTGCCACCAGACAAAAAAGGAATAAGAGTCATGAGATGAGAGGGAAAAGAGATAATAACATAAGTCCAGAGATAAGGGGTTTTAGCTAGGTAAGAAGAAACCAAACTAGTTTTTTAAAGACAATTTTCCAAGGAATGGAATGACGAAAAAGGAATTGATACAAATTGGCTTAAGACACATATTGACAGGCTGTCATTTTTTTGCAGTTTATGACACAACAGCAAGGCTTTAGGCTGAAGAATGTATTATGTAAATATAGACACGCAGAGTATATATTCATCAGCCCATTGTTGGTAACACAAGGATAATGAAACAAAATAAGAACATCTGCTGGAATGTTAAGTGTCTTTCTAATTAAATCCAGGAGTTGAATGAATCAATTCATTAACAACAAGTCTGGTTTATTATCTCATTAATACAGCTGGTTAATATTATGAGGCGATTAGCACAAGAACTTCAAAATACCCTAAAACAAAAAAATGAATGCAACGAAAACACACAGGCAAATGTGGAGTTTGAACAATAAGTAAAATATGGAGGTTTTCAGACATGTGAAGAACAAAGAGGAGAAAGAATGACAGAAAAACAAAAGACATGTGGGAAACCTGGCACTGCACACGAACAGCATAACAGATGCTGACTGGAAAACAGGCTGAGCACCCTCCCCCACGCTCACACTGATTACAAGGCAAAACCATTTCGTTACCAAAATCACCAAACCCTCAGATATGGTACACTAGGGGACCACGCTGGACACCAATAGGTAATTCTGCACAGAACAATGTTGTTTTTAAGAAGCTCTCTTTAGAAAATTAGTAGTTTTAAGGCTTTGTCTAGCATTCATGTTGGGTTTTTGAGCTGTAATGAAAAAGGGTATCAAGAAGCACCAGCTTGACACTCGAAATACACACATGACAGCTTCCCTGTTTTGCAGCCTTGGCACTGCAGCATCCATTTGTTGGCACAGCAGCATTCCCTAATTTGTGGTCATATTCTTGGAAGAGATTTTATACTGATTACAGGATTTTTTTCTTTGTTTTCTAAAGTATAAAAGATGGATGACTAAAGACTTGCCAAATAAACAGTACTCAAAAACAACATTCAGAATAATGGAAAGAAACCCCCCTGTCATCATCCTCACCAATACTACATCCAATATGTTCCTTAGTGAAAGAAGAATCAGTGTACACAACTGTTTCCTACCTTTTTCTTTTCCTACCCATTAAGGCACTCAAGTGCTTCTGTTAAATTGAATTGAGTCTGAGTTCATGAAGAATCACTTAGCTATTGCTTCCGCTTGTTAACACACTATGAATGATATTTATTTAAAATGTCCATGGGATCCAGGAGGCAACACATCCATCCTGTAGCTTTCCCCAGCACCAGTCAGTCTCAACACTGCCCAGTTTCTCATTGAATGCAAATGAGCACTTCAAAAGAGTACTTAATCTACAGCTAAGCCCCGTCAGGAACTCTGTGTATCCTGCAGCATCCAATCTCCAAGAATACGAGAATTTTACTGCAGACAAATGACAGCCTTAAGAAAAGCCTCGAGTTACCAGATCCTAATATCTCAGGATGGAGTTTCTATAGAGCAGGTGTCTGCTGGGAGCTGGAACGAACAGAAATACAACTGTGCTTAATAGCCATATTTAACAGGGCTGCTCTGTCGGGGAGCTTCGGATGCTGCAGTTTCATTAGCATTAACAAGTGTTGCTATGGGTACCACAGCACAGGCATCAGAACACTAGTGAATAGAAGGAGTGGGAAAGTGATTAATAAAAACGTGAAGTGTTGCAATTTTAATAAAACAAAACTAATATGCTTGCCAATAAGATCATGTTTAAATAATAGACGGTGTTATTGCCCCATTCACCAGCAGATCTATGCCACTGCTTGTCATCTTCTTGCTTGACACCACACAAATCCCTGCAACAATAAAAATAAAGGCTGAAGCAAAGGCAGTGTTCTCACACTGAGAGGGATACCCATGCGTGCGCACACACACACACACACACAGACAGTGACCCTAAAAAGATTTCATAACAATAGTTAGCTGTTGATGCTAATAAACAATTTATAAATATTTAACACACTACTGATAAGTTCTGTGCAAGCTCAGAGACACATAATACCCCAATCCTGGGGAAACAGCATGGACTTACGTTAGTGCAACTAAATGCAGGGTTTGATACCCTGGTCAGTCACAAACATGAAAGAGTATCTATTTCAGAAAGAAATTTAGAAGAATGTTATTTCACTCTTGAGAGCTACTCTGCTTTCTTACGACTGTTGTTAAGCCAAATCCGTACCATTTCTGTCACCTACGGGGCGAAATGGTGGAGGCATCTGTGTTGTACTCCAAATACAAAGTAAACTTCCACCCTTAACTAAACCAGGAAAACGTATCTAATTACTAAACTAACATATGTTTGCTTATTTTTCCTCACTTTTCCTGTCCAAAATGTGTAATTAAGAAACATACAGCTACAGTAATTCCCATAAGAGACAACCCATGTGACGATTAATAGCAGAACTTTTGCTTTGCTGTTTCATTAATCAGTGAAGACTGTAGTTTGGACTCTACCTAGAGCAGCTATTTTCTTGGTTTTAGTCAGTAAATTCTTACTGATTCCTGTGGAGGTGCCTTAGGATTTACATATGTTGCTTCCCTCAGCTACAGATGCTGCTCCGGTCTCACAGGTCTGACCGTGCCTATTAAGTATGAACTGCATTGTGACTGATACCATTTTGTATTACTTCCACGTTCAAAACATGTTCTTGGCATTTAGCACACTGGTCTTCCACACCTGGGTCTTCCTCCTCTGAAACACCTTCAGCACTCAAATCACTTCATGGGTGTGACAGGATTCAAGAAGCCAAGTTCAGCTTAAGTACTTGGGTGACTTTTCACAAACCTTAATTTTTACTTGCCTCTATCCCTTCCTCGGTTCTCTATCCACTACCAAAAACATGTGCAATACAGAAGGTGGCCCACAAATGAGTTTCGCAACCAGACATCAGTCTCTCTCCAAGCCCTAGCTTTCTCCTCCCTGGAACACCTGTTTGTCTTTACTTTTGTCACTATGATCTTCAGAAAGCTTTGGCTGCTTCCTCAGTTTTGGCCTGGAACATCACTTTCCTTGCAATGTCTGTGGTTATTTCCACAACCATTTACTTGTGCAAAATTGTACTTACCTGAAGAATCTTACTCAGTTCAGTGGGCTACTTGCCTTTCTATTCACCTCAATGTATTTGCAAGAGGAGATATCTACACCATAAACACATGGAGGCTGTCTTGAACATTTATAAAAAACTACAACCATGTACACTTGGGGGTTTTTTTAACAGAAAAACCAATAAAGCAAATCAAGATGACTCTGAAGTGCCGCTCAACAAACAGTGGTCTTCCCTGACATCTTCTCTGCACTTAAATATGTAAAAATCAGCACATATGAATCACTTAATCTTGCTTAAATTATTACACTGATCTACTGGATAAAAGGGCACTTCCATAAAATTTCTTTTTGAAGTAAAGATAGCAACTTTTTCTTGTTTTATGTAGTCACATGACAAGGCAGACATGGAGAGCTGACACCCATGTCATGTGGATCATGGATTGAGAAGCAACCATTAAACTGGACCCTTTTAACTGGAAATATTTACATGGTAACTATGAAGCTTGAAACTCAAGAATGTTTAGTTACAAAGAACAGTAAGAAAACACCCAGCACAAGAATTTGAAATGGAAGGATGAATGCAATCTTTTAGGTGCTTTCTTGGTACTTACCCAAATCTAATTAATAAAAAAATTAGTAGCCTTTTTATGTTTACTTGCTATTTAATACAAAGACATATCAAAGTCATCCTAATAAAGTATAAACAATACTGATTTAAATTTGAGGTATAAAGATTACATTTCTGTTATTTTTACATGAACACTAACCACTTTGTTTAAAAAAGGGCAATTTTGTGCCAAGCTGATGAAGATTGGCACACAGTGTCTCAAGTAAAGAGCGCTGGTCCCTGAACGCTATTTTATCTGGTTTCTGGGTGATCTGGGGGTTCCCTAAATGGGAAAGCTTGAGGAAGCCGAGAGGCAGCTGCTGGTGTTTGGGTACTCTTGTGGGAGAAGCTGGGCAGACACGGTGGGTGTTGCAGACCCGGACATCTTTCAGGGAGGTGAAACTGCAAGTCGTGCTCAGACCACACACAGCAGTGAAAGCTCTAGCCACTTCAGCCGCTTTAGCCGAGTTAGCCGCTTTAGCCACTTCAGCCGCTTCAGCCACCAGGGGGCGAAAAAAAAAACCAACAAAAATACCCACGGTAACAACGCGGCAGCAGAGGAAGACCAGGCTACAGTCAACACTGCACATGGATGTGGGAACCCAAACAGAGGTCCCCCAACAAGAAGAGCCAGTGGAGGTGACAGGCTGCCAGGAATGTAACACTCTGTTGCGTTCTCCTGGCTGTGTAGATTATCTGCTTAACCAAGCGGCACATCTGCAAGATCAGGTTGAAATGCTACAAGTGGAAGTAGAAAGGCTCAGGAGAATTGGAGAGTCTAAAACAGAGGTAGACTAGTGGAGCCAGGCTGGACAACAGCCAAATAAGAGCCAGAAACAAGGAGCCCAAGTATCCTGGACCTCTCAGATGGAGGACAGAAGTCCAGGTAAAAAGGGTGAGTGGAGTTCAGTGAAGGGGAATGGCAGAAGGCGAGCACCACCCTTGTCTGCCTGGTGTTGTAGTGTCTGCTGTTTCAGACCTAAGACATCATCACTAAGGAATGCTACAGCTGGTGGAGAAGAGCCAGGCGCCATGGAGACGAGATAACCAAGAAGGCAACAAGAGCCAAGGATGGGGCACCTGGGTGCAGAGCAGGGGAACTTTGCCTGCCCACCGGCTGGACTGAGGAAGGACCAATGGGAAGCCAGCTAAAAGGCATGATTGTCTCTTGACAACTTGCGGGATCACGTGCAGGGAGAGACTGTATATAAGGGACAGCCTGAAAACGAATAAACGGCTTTCACTTGATCACAATGATCATGGTGTGATGGTCTTTCTATAGATCTCCCATGAATTAACTGCCTCACCTTCTCAGCTGCCACTGACTAAAAGATATCAGCCCCTACTGGAAGACAGTTGGTCTAAGAAGGATATAGCGGACAGAGAACCCATACCTGAGGTCCTAGCAAGGCCACATAAAATACGGGAGGTCTTCCAGTAATATGACAACCTCCTCCACAGAGAAAAGAAGGGTCCTAGTTATTGCAGGCTCACTCCTGAAAGGGACTGAAGGCCTGATATGCAGAGCTGACCCTCATCACAGGGAAGTCTGCAGTCTGCAGTTTGGAGCCCAAATCAGGGATATCACTAGGATGCTCCTTAACCTGGTGAAATCAGCTGGCTATTACTCACTGCTGATCTTCCACACAGGTGGGGAGGAAGCTGTATTCTGTAGCCAAAGGAGAATGAAAAAAGACTACAAGGCCTTGGGACATTTGGTAAAAGAGTCTGGGGCACAAACTGTATTTCCTTCATTACTTCCATTTTGGGATGAGGACACAGGCTGGAATAGAAGGACTCAGGCCATTAATGGATGGCTACGAGGCTGGTGTTACAGGCAGGGCTTTGGGTTCTTTGATAATGACTGGTTCTATAAAATAGGAGATCTTAGGGGTACACATGTGTTGCAGTTTGAGAACTGCTAGAATTTTCAGAAGTGCTTTCATGAGGAAGAAAAGTTGTGTTGTGTCCTGGGGGACCTGTCCCCGGTTGCACAGATCCCAGGACCCTTCCCCGGAAGCGTCTGTCCTGGGACCTCCCCTTGAAAGGCGGGCTAAGGCAGCCTATAAAACCCGGGGCAGGGTCTTTGTTTGCGCCCTTTTCAGGGGGCTGTAGCCCTGAAGGCAGTGCCCCCCCACCGCCCCAGGAACGGACAAGGGGCAGCGGTTGTAAGACAGAACATAGGAGATTCCATATAAACATAAGAAGGAACTTCTTCACGGTGAGGGTAACAGAGCACTGGAACAGGCTGACCAGAGGGGTTGTGAAGTCTCCTTCTCTCAAAACATTTAAGACCTGCCTTGATGTGTTCCCGTGTAACTTGGTGTAGGTGATCCTGCTGTCGCATGGGAATTGGACTAGATGATCTTTTGAGGTGTCTTCCAATCCCTAGTGATTCTGTGATTCTATGATTTTAGACCTTGTGTTTAGAACTGCTCTGTCGAGTCCTCCGCAAACATTAGCAAGCTCGAAATAGGTACGTCTTAGTTTCCAGGTGCTGTGGCCTTAGTGCTTCCACGAAGAACGGGTCTTATCAGTGTGTTTAATAAGGACAGCAATACTTCTTCATTGCTGCAATTTGTCTTTGCAATGCCTTTAACAACTATTGTACTGAGCCCAGTGTTTTTGATGCCAGCTTAGTTATGTAAAATGTGTTAATTAGTTCATTCTCTGCTTCTTGTTATCATTATTTAGTAGAAATCAATAATTCTTTATTAAAAGGATTTTCCTTTTCTCTTGTCACCTGTCCTTTTCCTCTAACAGGATTAAATTCCCCAGCATGTTTATCCTCTCAATGTTAAAAGGATTGCCTAGTGGTCTTCTAAAATGATTGCTTTACATTCTGTAGCTAAAGAAGAGATTTTCCTTTAGAAAACCTAAAGCCTGTTTCAGCCATTCCTGTGAGACACCACCATGTCATTATGACAGCCATTTTTACCACACTCCTGACTAAAATCTTTGCATCACAAGGTTTGTATCTCTTTTCCACTGGCAGACATTCCTTGAACAGGAACCTATTTGAGAAAATAAAGTGAAAATGAGTGAGAGTCTAAACGTGACTAACTTTTTCAAGTGAATCCTGAGAGGCTCCACTTCTGGTACCTTGATGTAGGCAAGTTCCACAACAGCAGGACACGCTTGAGTTTCTCTCAAGCACCCCTGAGACTCAGAAAGCTGGCAACGCAGACTTGTTTGACCAAATTCTGCTTAATGAAGAATCAGTACCAGGAAAAGGCCCCGTGGTGTTAGAAGCTCTGTGGTTTGTTGCTGCTTTCTCAGTGAACTGGAGCTTGTACAGATGGAGGATAGCAAAATAAGTTGTTTCTACTTTTAGGGTCAAACCTGCACAAATTGGTATTCAGACTGGAATGAACAATGGCTGAAAAGGAAAGCTCACTGCAGTGTGCAGTGATGTGGATCAACACAGCTCAGCCTAATGGGTATCTTCACTCAAGAAAACAAAGCTCTGACTGTATTTCAAATAACCCACTACTTATGCTCTTTGTAAATAACTTTTTGAAAATTATTTTTAGAGGAAAGTATTTTCAAGTTGGAGTTCATACACTAACACCTTAACAGATCAAAGGGACATCTCATAGCAGGCATATTCTGACTTTGTACCAGAGTCTGAAGTACAACACTTCCGTGATGCTAGACTTTTTTACTCCTGGCCTTCACACAGTCATTAAACACATGACACGGATCTTGTCTTCTTAAGTATAATACACATTTCCTAACTAATACTGCTAATGTAGCTCTTGGGTGGTAAAATAATTGCAGTTAATTCCTCAAGAAACAGTATTAGAATGTTAGAATTAGTGGTACCAGTTGTTTATGTCTTCCAGGCAACATTTTGCTAACTGTATAAATACATGCAGGCTCCTGAACCTTAAATCAGTACAACAATAATACAGGCTGCATGTTTTCGTCCCATCTAAGACAAAATCAAATTAAAACCTCCAGCAGGATGATTTCTGTTACATACCAGCCTTCAGAGAAAAAGCTCTACCTCATTTACCCATGCATCACTGAGTCACGACAAAATTCTGGGCTGGTCAAGACAAAGTGTTCTGGTGTCAGCAGTCTCACTTATCACTGCACACACTTGTTTCATAACCATCCCTGTCTACTACTATGAGTCTTGTGCACTTCTATTACTGGACTGCCCAGGCTGACCTTGGGCACATGCCACCAGCTTTGGCGGTAGTCCTGAATCGCTGGATGCTGTGCTGCCACTCTCTGTGCTGCCCACCACACGGGAGTCCTGAAGACCCTCATCATCTTCCGGGTGCTTTGCAAATTGCCTGGTTTAGATAGAAGTTTTGGTGCATGTGACCTGGGAGTCCAGAGATGTAAAAAAATGCATCCCAACCCCCAGCAGATACATCTGGGTCTAAATCAAGGAGCATTGCTTCAGATAGCTTTGAAACACCTGCACATTGAGGCTGCTTGGTGTGGGAAGTCTGAGCGCACGGAACCCAAACAGAAAACGCCAAGCTGCCTAACACAGTTGCAGGGACTGCAGCAGCAATTCCCTTCATGTACTGTGTGTTACTATTGGTTCATGCAGACAGTCACAACACGCCACACCGGCTTGAGAGGCTGAAACAGATGGCATCTCAAGTTATAAAGCTTCTCTACCAGACAGATAAAGGAAAGGCTTTTAGCCTGCTACTAGTAGACAGGGCAAGAAGCAGAAGCACCTACTCCTCAGGGAGGAAGCTACCGATGACAAACGGGAGGACGACATGGCAACGTGCAAGAATCAAACAGAAGCAGCTGGGGCAAATCTCAGCGGTCACCGACAGTCACAAAAAACAGAGAAAAATACACAAAAATGGAAAAAAGACCATTTGGAGGAGATGGTCCACTGAAAACATGAGGCAAAAAATCACAAGGAAAGTTCAAGAAACCCATTTGCAGTATCTTACTAAGAATAGATAGGTATCTGAGAGTTTTGGACCACTGAAGGCACTGAGAGAACATCCACCACAGTTTTTCATTTGCAGATCTATTATAGCAACGTGAACATGGAATTACCTGCTGGGAAACTAAATAAGTAGACATCAGACTTGCAACTACAACTTTCCCTACACAGCCAAAACGTTCAAAGGTGACAGTTACTGCCGTATACTGATGATCTAAAATCTTGCATAATCAGGGAATAAATAAAGCAAAACACAATGCCTGTTGTGTTTACTTCGTAACTACAATTTGACTGCCATAATGTGTAGCATGTTTTGAAAATCAATAAAGACTCCAGCTGAACACTCCTTGCACCATGCCATAATTACAGCATGAAACATGGGCACTACTTCTGTACTATTTGGAGTAGTTTGAGCACTCTATAACTCTACAGCAAAAAAGTGTTACTGCTTCTATTACAGGACATACATCTACTGCCCTACCAAGTGGGGCAGAGAAGCAAACTAACATGCTCAGAGAAGCATACTGAGCCACATGCATCACACTTATAGTCTTACACAATAGCTGGCATATTTTTACTGAGGAAACCTGCTTGCACACCCTCAAATTACCTAACTCTACAATAAGCAATTTGGCATCTTGCAAAAAAGTGTGTATTATATCACCAACTACAGAGCACAGTTTCAGTATGGTTATGTGGTGTTAACGGTACTGACCAACATGGCACTTACTTATTTCAACAACTACCAGATCATTGACACTAGTGTTTCCCACTGAAGTGACTGTAACTAACTACAGGTGACTTGAGACAACCGCAAAAAGCCTACACTCTCCTACATTCCCGTGATTTGCTGACACACTGGTCAGTATGATGTGCCCAGCACTTCACAAGTCCATACCTGCTTTACAGTTGTGCAAAACTTAGCCTGTATTTTCCCTCTTCAGTGCCATGTCTTTACCCACATTGTGTGAGAATGCACTATATAAAGTTATTTTAAAAGCCTGATGGAAGGCCAGTCAAATGCTTTCAGGCTTTTCTCCTGGCTTCAGCTGTTGGGAGTTTGTGAATGAGAATGTAAAAGTAGAAACGTCGGATAGAGCCTGGGAGCAACTGTAGTTTTAGGATGCAGATGTTCCAGCAGGGGTTGCAAGATAGGACATGGGGAAAGCAAAGGTTATGAAGGCTGTTTGTAGAGATGAGAATTTCACTTATACTGAAGTTAAAATATTTAATGTTTAAAATTTCATGTTTAAGTCCTTTTCTTCTTTTCTTACTGTTCACGTTCACCATAAGCATACCCTACTTTAAACCCTTCATTGGGAAAGATAATAAAGTCTCAAAGGAAGAACCCTTATCACCTCTTTACATGACAAGCACACCTTATGGGAGTCATTTTTGGTGAGATGTATTTAGAACTTGGGTGCTTTTCCAGAAAACCAGTACTTTCCAGTCAAAACAAAACAGTAGACAAGGTGTTTCAATTTGCATACAAACTATCCTGGCATCTGTGTTACACTTAAAACATTCAAAAACTTGTGATCTACACCTCTGCATCTAAATAAAGCACCTTCCCATCCATCTCCTATTTGTTCAAGTAATGAGAAACTCTGTTCTGGTAAGAATCTGGTTATTTGCTGATGCTGAGATGGTTTAAAGGTCTTCATCAGCTGTGCACTAATGAGCACCAGCACTCCCTGATGCTTCACCTCAGGTAACAGAAGGCCAGAGAAGAGATTTCAAACAACTTAAAGGCTTTAACAGGCAAACAAGTCATTACGTTTAAGCTGTGTGCATGCTCACCAAGTAGTCTGAAGCAGCTTACTTCTCAAGGAGCTTAAGTTAGCACATAGAACACCTGACATTTGGTAGATTGTTTCTCCAGCGATGCCTCCACCTGCTACTGAGCAGGAAAGAATTGGCTTAGCATACTAGGCTTCTAAGAAGTTGCATCTAACGAAGGTAAAACCCAGCCATGATTGGCTTTAAGCCATGAAAGTTTTCTGAATTCAGAGCAAACCGAATAGCAAGCCCTTACTGGGTATTTTTGGAGAATATAACATATCCTCTGCCTTGTGCTAATGGGAATTATTCATGCTAAGGCATGGGGATGCCCCTTTGCCTTCAGACACAATCCAGTGTGTATTGGTAACACAATTATTTGTAAGACTAGGGCAGGATCACAGGCAGTTCACATACGTGTTTCCAAGCAATACAATCCATTACTTGTGTTATTAATCCATTACTGTACATCTAATGAAGTACTTTGTTCCACTTATATATTCTCCCAGCATCAGTTTTTCTAAGTAATGTGCTGTGAAGGCTGAAACCACTCAAATCTTACTGTAACAGTTGCACGAAAGGAGTTTGCCTTTTCCCTTTTCATGCACAGAGGCACATAAAAGGAGATTTTACCAATAATTACTTTGCCATTTCTAGTCTTCCACAAGATCCACTTGCTTATCAGGTAGCAGTTTAAAATGATTATGAGACTGTATTTTTAATTAAAAATCACAATCAATGATCTTAAAACATTTTAAAATGATAGTGTTTTAGGATGGTCATTCTTGCAACCACACTAAAATAACTTGTGCTGCACTTCACAGAATGAATTAGTTGTCTTCCACGTGTAACTGCTGGTCGATTGGTTCACCGTGTTTATCAATGGTGTCAATACAAGGTGTCAATACAAGGTCCTTTCACAGAGCTTATAATAAATGCCTGCTGGTAGAAGGAATCCTCTATCCCCCTCTTCAAAAGCAATGACCCTAGAAACCCCAGGTCTTGACATTTTCCACCCAGGTTTAACTGAAGAAACAGCACTGGTGGTAATCTAGACGCTTGGAAGTGCCCTGTGGGGAACAACTGTGGATGCAACCATTTTTGTGAACATTTGGAACTGAATGAGATTGTAGGGAAGGCACCAGGCATGATACCAAGCCCTAAAACCGTTAAACAGAAACAGGCAGATCTAGATGAGCTGGCTAGGTTCTGAGGAACTCTGAGAAATGACCAGACAAGAAGTGGCAGCATTATGCTTGGGGCAATGGGTGCTCGCTGACCTTGCTGGGGTTTTCACCCATGGCAGCCAGCAGCCAGATCTCTATTCACAACCACACGTGTTACGGATATTTGAAAAGGAAGGAGGTAACCTGCTCACTTGGGGCTCATCTGAATAGGAGGACTAGTACAAGGATGCGTGGATGGGAGGGCATCTGGTTCATTATTTGGTTAAGGGCTATTCAGTACAAAAGAAGTAACAAAGAACAAGGAAAGTGGTAGATTACATGCAGACAAACATTAATGAGCAGGTGACAACAGAGAAAATAAGTCATCTTTGATCTCAAAAGCAGTTAATGTCACTACAGGAACTACCCAGACACAGTCTCAAACAGTTTCAACCTGAACTTGTCACTGACAGGTTACAGGATGCGTGATTACCATATACAGTATTGAAGATGTTTGTGAACTGCATGAAACTTGCCTTGGGATACCACAAGGAGCTTGTGGAATTCTGTATATTTTATGGGACATTTAGAGGAGGGGCCAAAGGCAGAGAAAGGGAATGATGTGGGGGAGCAAACACCAGAAAATGGAGGCAGGGAGTTGGAGGAGACTAAAAAGAGCCACTCGCATTGAAACAGGCTGCTGAGTGGTCAAACCCTTGTTTCTGATCACCATAGTATTTCATTTTTACTACTAATCCTACTCTTAACTACCTTATGGAGTAATTCACCCTCCATCCTGTGTGTGAGACTGCTGCAAGGTCTAAGTGCCAGTGACTACAGAAGATGATGCAGATCTCAAGGTCTGCAGGTCCAAGAACCAGGAGATAGAGGGTCCATAGTATATTCATGATCTCATCGTGAATTTAACTCTCTATGCATCTTGTACGTGTAATTTGCTTGTACTTATAATTTGCTAGCAAGATTCAAACTGGAGTAGCCAGTGAGTAGACGGAGACCTTTATCAGTAAAGAATCAACATCTGAGTCAGTGGATGTGCAAGGGGCCTGGGGTACAGCCATGGGCAGAGTCAATGCCAGGCAAGGCAGTCTAGCCAACAGACTTGGAGACTGATAACATTTGAGGGATCCCTGACTGGGGGGTACATGTATGACAAGTGTGAGTGCACATGTCCCATCTTCATGGAATCATAGAATCATTCAGGTTGGAAAAGAACCTTAGCATCATCGAGTCCAACCATCAACAAGTTCACCCCTAAACCATATCCCTCAGCACTGCATCTAAGTGACTTTTAAACACATCCAGGGACGGTGACTCAACCACCACCCTGGGCAGCCCATTGCAGTGCTTGACCACACTTTCTGTGAAGAATTTTTTCCTTATGTCTAAATTATGTCCTTATATTGAAATTTGAACCCATTCCCTCTGGCCATTCCCTCCTCATTGTGATGGCCAACATCAAAGTAAGTTATGCTGGGAGGAGAGTCTCATGTGAAAAGACTCGGCGTCTGAGTCAGTGGCTGGGTAAGGGGTCCAATATCCATGAATGAATATTAAACAGACGTAGACTCCACACCCATATGCAAATGGCCTGTGAAATGAGAGTGTCTGCAAATCTAAAGAGATGGAGAAACCTCTTAGATACATGGGGCAAACCTCTCGTGTACCTCTCAAACGCATGGGACTGTCAGTAACCAGGAAACAAGAACCCCTGGATCCCAGAGCCCACAGGTTTGAACGGCTCTTAGAGCATCCATAACTTAAGAGTTGGGCTGCTAAAGAAGTGGTGTTTATATAATGTCAGGAACAAAACAACTTTCACTAAAGCATCTTCTAGGAGCAATGAGAAAAGGTAGAGTTGCACAAGACCAGTCAAACTTTGGTTATCAACAATAAACCAAATTCCCTGAATTGTCAGACTGACAATGAAACTACAAAAGACACACTTCCAGAAGAAACCTAACTTTAAATCCACTGACAGATGCTGTAAGAAATGTTGATATGCAGTTTAATTAATGTTGATGGAACAAATTGTACTGTGGACAGTGACAATGTTTCTTTAAAGCCACCTGGTGAAGGCTACAGGGGAGCTAACTAAAAATCAACGTGGTCCTGGATTAGAGTATGAACGTGCTGGCTTTCCTGTAAATAGGAAACAGCAGGAGAGAGAAAACTCATGTTATTCAAATTTCCCATACACTGTCTCCAAACAAGTGACATGCCTTCCTGGGTGCCCATGCAAGTACCAGGTGTTGCTACAGCAAACAGCTTTGTAGAAGTGAAAGCTCCAAAACAGTAACATTTTGCCAGAGAAATTATAAATTTTAGGTACAGTATTTCTTTGCCCATTGACAATATAATTTGTAGAATCATAGAATCATAGAATCACTACGGATTGGAAGGGACCTCGAAAGATCATCTAGTCCCATCTGCCTGCAACAGCAGGATCACCTAAACCAAGTCACACAGGAACTTATCCAGTCGGGTCTTGAATATCTCCAGTGAGGGAGACTTCACAACCCCCTGGGCAGCCTGTTCCAGTGCTCTGTCACCCTCACCGTGAAGAAGTTCCTTCTCAGGTTGATGTGGAACCTCCTGTGTTCCAGCTTATAACCATTGCCCCTCGTCCTATCACTACATGACACCGAGAACAGTCCAGTTCCATCCTCGTGACACCCACCCCTCACATATTTATAGACATTAATGAGGTCACCCCTCAGTCTCCTCTTCTCCAGGCTAAAGAGTCCCAGCTCCCTCAACCTCTCCTCATAAGGGAGGTGCTCCACCTCTCTTATCATCTTTGTTGCCCTACGCTGAACTCTCTCCAGCAGCTCCACATCCTTCTTGAACCGAGGAGCCCAGAACTGGACACAAGACTCCAGGTGTGGTCTCACCAGGGCAGAGTAGAGGGGCAGAAGAACCTCTCTTGATCTGCTAACCANCTCCCAGTCTACTCTGCCCTGGTGAGACCACATCTGGATTATTGTGTCCATTTCTGGGCAAGTTCAAGAGGGTTGTGGAGCTGCGGGAGAGGGTCCAGTGTAGGGCAACGAGGATGATGAAGGAGGTGGAGCACTTCCCTTATGAGGAGAGGCTGAGGGAGCTGGGTCTCTTTAGCTTGGAGAAGAGGAGACTGAGGGGTGACCTCATTAATGTCTATAAATATGTGAAGGCTGGGTGTTAGGAAGATGGAGCCAGGCTCTTCTTAAAGTCATCTAGTGATAGGACGAGGGGCAATGGTTGTGAGCTGGAACATAGGAGGTTCCACATCAATATGAGAAGGAAGTTCTTCACAGTGAGGGTGACAGAGCACTGGAACAGGCTGCCCAGGTTGGTTGTGGGGTCTCCTTCCTGGAGATGTTTAAGACCCACCTGGATGTGTTCCTGTGTGACTTGGTCTAGGTGATCCTGCTGTGTCAGGGGTATTGGACTAGATGATCTTTCGAGGTCCCTTCCAATCCCTAATAATTCTTTGATTCAATGTGTGCAGAAGTTTATAGGCTCCAAATGATCTCCCAGAGGATGCAAAGTGAAATTTGGGGCAAATACACTGATGTTCACTAGTCCTTTCAAGGAGTGTTTGATCTCACCAATAGGAAAACAGCACAGACCTATGAATTCTAGCAGAACAAACTCTTTTTCATATTGGTACCCATGTTACCCGAAAAAATCTGAATAACTTTGTCGTCTCCAGTACTCCACAGACCTACGTAGAGCTTCACATAGAAGACTGACACAAAAAACTGCTCAGCAGTTAAAAGGGAATAGTGTTGTCTCTGGGTAAACACCAGTGTGAAAGTGCTCTAGAATGGTCTGGCTTTCCATGTAGGAGAGGGTGATGCCAACATACCACAACACATAAGATAAGACCATCATTTTAACTACTCACATACATAAAGTGGTATTACTTTTATGATCAGAAACAGAATCTGTACTTGACAAAGAACATGAAGGCTATTTAAAAGATCACTCACTACTGAAGTTTGATAACCCGGAAGGATACATAAAAAGCTCTGACACTAGGTTTAAACCCGCCTGTTGGCACACAGCTTCCCTCTGCTGTGTCTTTCACACTATTGTAGACTTAAAAATTCATGTACCTTAGAATCACAGAGTGGTTCCAACTCCCCTGCCATGGGCATGGGCACCTTCCACTGGATGAAGTTTCTCAAAGCCTCACTCAACCTGGCCTTGAACCCAAGCATTGATGGAGCATCCACAACTTCCTCAGGCAACCTGCTTTCAGTTGGAAACCATTACCTCTTCTTCTATTACTAGACACCTTAGTAAAAAGTCCCTCCCCAGCTTTCTTGCAGGCCTCCTCGAGATACTGGAATACTGCAACTAAGACAGTGCAGGCTGAGTCAACCCCAGAGGAAAAAAATTAAGACACTTCCTTCTCTTAAATGTGAAAAGATTAAATTGCTTCTTTGTTCAGCTGAAACGAACATCTCATAAAATTTCTAGCCAACAGTTCAAAGCAATGATCTGAGTGAAGAAGACTTTTTAAAAAGCAGACATACTTGTAGACAATCTGTACCTAGTGAGGCTGGCAGAGCATCACATCATCAGTGTTTCCCTTCCACTTTCTGCGTGTGACTTCCCACAGGACCAGGAGCTGGGACAGCTCTTGCTCCTGCCTCACAGCATCCGTGTTTCTCACAAAAGGATCGCTGCAGCCCGATCCTGGCAGTTCAGCTACGGTGAGTTTTAGCTAAACTGCTCCTGGAAGGCCACTGACAGAACTCTCTGTACAAGTATGGAACCTTGGCTGCTCCTGCTGCTTGTGGTGGCTGACCCACCACTGCCTGTCAGCCCGATGGTCCATTTGTGTTCCTTGCCCCACACCAACTCCTTTACCTCCGTACACGGGTGTGCTGAGACATGGATTAATGTAAGAAGTCAAAGAGCCATTCGGACAATAGGGTCCACGTCCCACCCTCGCCATGAGGCCAGCACACTTGACTGAAATCCCTTCCAGTCCCCGCAGCTTCCTGCGCCTTGCCGTAGCAGGGCCAAAAACCGACTCGGTCCCATGACACCACCGGCAGGCGGAAACGGGTCCGCCGGGGCTCTTCCCCCAGTCCCTCCCGACCCACGCGTGTTCCCCACGCTCCGCCGCCGCGGGAAGGGGAGACAGGATCTCCTTCCTGGCGCGCACTCACCTCCAGCCCGGCGGGACGCTGCCATTCCGCCGCTGCGCCGCCCCTCCCGGCGTGGGGCGGCCCCGGGAGCCGAGTCCCGCCCCGACCGGCCCGGCGGGGAGCGCGGGGGCAGCCGGGGCTCGTAGTCTTTCGCCGGCCACGGGCGACGAAGGAGGGGCGCGGCCGCGCTGAGGCACTGCGGGACGGGCATATAAGCGGCGGGCGGGGAGCGCGCTGCAGGCAGTCACGGTGTCTGTCAGCCCTTCCGACCGAACAATGGCCTCGCCGCCGGGGCCGGGCAGCCGCGGCTGAGGCGCGGCGGGAGCAGCCGGGCAGCGGACGCTCTCGCCGGACACCGCCGCTTGGAGGGTGGAGGGGTGGGTGCGAGCGGGTGTCCGCACATCACCAGCATGTGGATACCCACGGAACACGAGAAGTACGGCGTGGGTGAGTGAGCGGGGCAGCGCGGGGGCGAGCGACGGTGCTGGTTCGGTGGGTAGCGCATCCTGGGGTTGTGCGGGCAGTGGCCACGTCCAGCCTCAGCTGGGGTATCGCCGGTCGCCCCGCTTTGCGGGATGGAGGTTTGTCCCGAGGAGAGCGGGAGCGGGAGAGGTGCGAGGAGAGTCCGGGATCCGAGCGCGCAACAAAGGGGCGGCCAATGCCCGAGTCACGGCTCCCGCTGCTGCCCCGGGATGGGGCCGGCGTCTGGGCAGTCCCCCGCCGGCGAGGCGATCGCGGGACGAAAGGCCGGTGTTACGCGGGGAACAAAGCCGCCTTAAGGAACACTATGTTGGGAGACGGAGTTGGGTGTCCCCGGGAGCCGGCGCCGCGGCATTGTTGGCGAGTCGCGGGTTTTGTCGCCGCTTCAGCGGGACCAGGACAAGGTGTCGCTTGTGTCGTTAGCCGAGCCCTGTCCCAGTGGAGGGCTTTTGAGCCCGTTCCGACTGAAGTGACCAGGGACGCTCGTTGTGGTTATCTTAACAATTATTATTAGGATTGCTTTTGTTTTGTGACACCACCTACTGAAGCCGGCAGCTTTCTGTGTGTGGGGCCGGAGGCGTGTCCCGTACAATAGCCCCGTCTGACACCGACGCGGCTGAACCGTTGCACAGACTTAGGGGCGTAGGAAGCTGCTCGCCCGCTATTCTTGTGGCGTTTGAACGCGGAGTTGGGGATATTACGGAAAGGAGAGCTCTGCGCTCCTCCTGCTTCTTTGTGTTTGTCTGTGTGTGTGTTTGTGTGGCCGCAATTAGCGAGGAGCCAGCCCCGTCCCATTTGGAGTTGAGCCCAGATGTTGCCGTCGTTCTCCGGACGTTAAATTATAGAGCTCGTCGATGGGATTTATTGCCCCGACTTCTTTATCTGCCAGGTCACAGCTGGGTTGCAGGATATTGATTAGTGCTGCCACCAGCCTTTCTTTGCGAGGATGAGCAGAGGCTTAAAAACCACTCCGGGACTCGCCAGAATGGCTTTTCTAGATATCGGCAGTCAAGTATTTTGAGCTGTGGCCCTCCTCGATGTGTTGTGGGGTTTTTTTGAGGTTTTAGTATAGCATGCTATTTCACAACTGAAACAAAGTTTTTTTTTTTTTCCCCCCTGATTTATGAAGTGAAAATCATTACAGAGCATCTTTTCTAATTATAAAAGCAAACACTGTTCTCCTGATTCAAATACCTATCTTCTGGTTGCTAAATGAGTGGCATCCCTTAAATGCTTTTTTTTTTTTTGCTTAGTAAACCTTTTCAGATACTTAACACATAGTCCAGGGCTGGTGTCACTGAAATCTTATGACTGCTGAAGAGATACAGTTGTGATTTCCTCACAGTGAGCTTCCTTTGGATCAACTAGAAAATGTAGTTTGCTACAAAGATCTTCCTTGTTTGTCTAAATATAATATAGTCACAAAAAGATGCTTATTCTTATTCAAATTTGTTCCATTCATTTTCTGCTATTTAGCTTCCAAGGGCTATTCAAGGCAGTAACAAAAAGCCACTGTTCAATTTGGGTTCTCTACACCACCCCTAGGATGGGGGTGATACGGTAGTTGGTAGTTCATATGACCCTTGCAAAAGGCTGAAATGCTGACATTAAGAACTTAATTTTTCTCTTGGACTGTGTTTTCTGCTCTGTGCTCACTCACCAGCATGATGAGTGCTGCCTGCAAAGTCTTCACACCCAATTATCGTGTAGGCTATTGTGTTCTGTAACAGTGGTAGGGGAGACAGCAAAAATCTTGCCATATGATTCTTTAATCTTCATGTACATTGAATTTCATATATAAAACTTTAATTTTTGCACCATGGGCTTACTAAATATTTCTTGGGGTTTTTTTAAGCGATGAAGGTATGTATCCAGGCAGGTTGCTCGAGTTGCTGTTTTGATACTGATGTATTTATGTTCCCTGGTGAGCTGGGTACATTCTAAAACCCCTTTGAGAATCCTGATTACTTGTACCAAGCATATGTATCTTTTGTATAAAGAGCTCAGGGCTTGCATCAACATCAGACCTCATCTGCATTTTCAATCTGAATTTTGCAGCACATGCTGTGTGCTGCACACTTCTACTGTGACCTGCCAAAATGGATGAATAACCAGGCAGCAGCCACCTGGTTGCACTGAAGGGTTGCTGGTAACCAGGTGGTGATTGTTCCCTTGAATCAGCCTGACTGATTCCCACTTTGAGAGGTAGTTAATGGAGTAACAATATTATCTTCTCTAACAGACAGAAGCTTAAAAAAATTAGTCACTGATATCTAATTGCTTTTTTACTTGAGGAGATTGCTTTACTCAGAGTTCACGTGCTAATAGGCAGACACTGCCTGTTCATTTCCTAGTGGATGGATGTTTTGCCATAGTGAAGAACATTATTACACTTGTATGTGATTCCCTTTGCTCTACAGTTATGGTGAGGTTTTTCATTCTAATGCTGTAGTTTCTGCCTGTTACCTATTATCTTTCAGGATGCTAAAGGTAGAATCAGCATCAGAATACTTCTGGTTCTGAGAAAGCTTGCTTCATCTGGGTTTTGGTATCAGTGTTTTTGTAACATAAGGTTAAAGTTCTGTTTCCCTCGGAAATTCCATACACTTCACATTGCACCTTCAGCTGTTTGTGTCTAACTAGCGTTGGCATCACCTAAAGGATCCAGTGGCTAGTTATGTGGAGTGTTTAGCACGATGTATGCTCCTGTAAGGGTAGGAGACACAAGGTTTTTTCCTTGATCATAGCGTCTGAATCTGGTAGCTGTCAAGTGGAGCTGGCTTACGCAGAGGCCGTCTGCTGTTCTATTTGAATTTCAAACAGAACAATACTGTTTAGAACAATAACTAAACCCTTTGTTACAACGAGTCACTTAAGACTGTGGATGCTAGCTGTGGATGCTCTGCAGACAGCTAATCGTTTAGTGTAGCTTTCGAAGGTGACTCTTTGCACTTGGTGCAAACTGGAAACTTTCAGCTGTGAGGAATAACAGAACTAAGGAATTATCTTGGAGCTGCTGCTTGGAGTCAAGACAGAAGCTCTGAATTTAGAGGATTAGTTTTTCTTGTTGTCTCATCTGTTGTCTTTGATTTACCTAAATCTGTAAGGATGCAATTTTACCTTTTGGAATGCAGGTGGTTTACCTTTCTGTACTGACCACAAACTGCTCAGAGTTTCCTAGGAAGTTATTTCTTGGGTTAGCATGGAAAGACTAAGAAGGATAAGGAAAAACTGTTTCCTAGTGCATCATTTAATTTATAAACAGAATGGTTATAGACAAGTTTATCAGACAAGTTTAAATAGTGCTTGGTGTTTTTAGTGTGGTTAAGGCATAAATCTGTCTTCCCAAGGGGGCGTATGAAGTGGGGTTATATCCTGCTTTATGGACAGAAATGGATGGATTGAATGACTTTGGGTTGGTTGTAAGCTGAGGTTTATAGGAGGAAAAAGATAGGGCTGTATTAGGTGATCACAGGAGCACTATTGACTTGCATATTGACAAAAGCCAAATCAACTTGTGCCTTGTTCTGAGTTGCAGCCAGACTAGTCTTGCTGGCTGTTCTGTTGAAAGACAGATAAGACATCTTTATGCTTTTTTGACTGCAAGTTAAATGAACCTGGCTTGTTTAGCTCAACAACATCTCTGTCCAATACATTAGCCTTGCACTGTTAAACAAAGCACAAACACTTCATCAGCCTGTCTTACATCCATCTCCAAACAGTATACATGAAGCCTTCAGTCTTATTTCCACTGTTCTTCCATGTTAGTCATGCCTTGTGTTTTAAATGTGGAATTCAGTTTGTATTTTCATGGTGACCGCAAATGAGCTATACCCACAGCTTCTGTCAAGCTGTCTAGAAAAGCCATTTAGGAATGGGGCAAGGCATAGGGCATTTTGTTTCACTTGGCAAAAAACTGTTGGAAAATTGTCTTTTTCTTGTTACAGCTTCTAACTGTTTGTGGGGCTGGTCGCCTGCGAGCAGGAGATGATGAAGTACTGTGGAGCACAGTGAGGCTGGCAGGCTCACAGACTCCTCCTTATGTCTTCCTCGCCCTTCAGAGATTTCATCTTTCCTACAAGACTGAAGCTACCGAGGAAGATTTTAGAAAGCTGATATTTCAGTTAGTTGTGTACTGATGACACTGGTTTCTTTCACAGTATTTATTTTGGCCACTATTCTGAGTGTTGGACTTGTACCTACTAGCTGGTGAGATTTGGTCAAAAGATGATAGAGCAAGGGTGAATTAAATAACATAAGGAGTAAAGGTGACCGTGCTGACAGGGAGAACGCTTTTTTTGGTATCTGACATTGCTTCTGGGTGCTCAGACAGCACGTGGTGGAGTCAGTAACTCTTTTGAGGAAGCTATAATGGGTCACTTCACTCCAAGAGCACATATCACAAGTTTTTGCAGTGTTGCAAGAGTGTCTGCCCTTGTATCTGTGATTCCATAACCTATAGCCCAGAAATGAGATTTCAGAATGACTTAAGTTCTCACGTTTACAGCCTGGTTCAAAGTAAACACATTTTCTACCACATTCCACAGTTTCCAGTTAATTTCTGGGTGTAGTTCACTGTGTAGGTTTTGGTCTATGAAGTTCTCTGTAATTGGAATCTTGGAATCAGGGAAAGTCCTGAGGAGAGCATTTTGATTGCTTGAATCATTTCAACACTTGAATGTACTCAGCAACTGACACAAAGCACTTTGAGCAGAGTTTGTGACCCAGGGAGATGTCTGGCTTAATCTCTTTAGTTTTCAGAGATTTAAGTGTTGCGTAAGAGTGGGTTTTGGTGTGGTGGTTTTTTTCATGCTACTGGTTTTGTACTGGGTTCTGTGAAGGTACAGGGGAACAAGTGGTTCTTCACAGAAGGGTTTCAGTGCTTCAATTTCAGTCTGGAATTTCTGCTGTTACAGTGGGGGTTTTCTGTGCATGTAACTGTTCGTGTATTGAGTAACCTCTTGTTTTGCTTTTCCTAATGTTCTTGCTGTTGGTCCTTTTCTAAACAGTGTGCCTTTGGGGTGGCTACTTTTCCCTGTCCAGAGACTTGGCATCTGGGAGGCTAACTTGGAGGGAGGGATTCCTTTTAATTAGTCAGAAGCATTTCATTTGCTGTAAATGTTTTGTATACTGTGATAGACAGTTTTTTTTTTAATATAAGTAGTAACTTAGTAAAACTCTCTCTAAACATTTTTGAGAGGTTGAATCTCTACTACATACTTGGCCAAATCAGCTCTATTACCTTTTTAAAAGAGTGTTTAAAGCCTGCATGTTCTTCAAAGTGCTGATGATGGAGCATCTGCAGCTTGTATTGTCAGTGCTTAGCACTCTTACTACTAGGGAGTGCTCAGCACTGGAGTAGTTTCCCTCTTGCATGTGCAACGTGTATGTGAAGACTTGCTAATTTGTCTGCTTTTCCTTGTATGAAGTAGTTGCAGTTATTTCATCCTCACCTTGTAGATTATTGCTCTTAATGTTTGACCAGTTGTTCATTCCTGTCCAGTTTTGAATACACCTTGATCAGGTGAAGCAGAAGAATCTTTGTAGTTATTTAGGCTATGAGTCTGCTTATTGTCCTTGGTGTTGTTTTCTTTTGCAGTACCATGGGAACTGCTAATCAGTCCTTCAGATCCTTTCTTGGGATACTGTTGTCTAGGCACTCATTCTCCCATCCTGTATTTGTCAGCCGATTATTTCTGCTTGTGTGTCCTTGGTGAACAGACACTTCTCTTCCATACTATTTCTTGGTTGTCAGCCATGCTGGCTCCCAAATTTCCTTTCTCACATAAGCCTGTTGGAAGCACCTTGTCTGATAGCTTTGCTTTGAGTTTACATTTTGGGAACTGTACTTGCTAACAGAAGTGGAGCTTGTTGGGAGAAATGGTATGGCATGAACAACTACAGACGCTTGGATGCCACGATGATTTGCCATCATCTTTGCTGCCAAGCTGAGGCAGTGTGGTCTAGATCAGGGGTCCTCAAACTTTTTAAACAGGGGGCCGGGCCACTGTTTGTGCTGCCTGGCTTGTCCCGCCTGGGAGCGGGAGGGAGAGACGGGGGAGCCAGCCACCTTGCTGATGCTGCTGCCCCCCTCTTCAGCCTGGCTGCCAGCCTGCGGGCCGGGGTTTGAGGACCCCAAGTCTAGTTGATCAGGTAGTGAGGTGGATCGTCAAGTGGCTGCAGGATAGAAGCCAGAGAGGAGTGGTCAGCAGGACAGTGTCTGGTTGGAGGCCTGTATCTAGTGGAGTGCCCTAGGGATCAGTGCTGGGACCAGTCCTGTTCAATCTATTCATTGATGACTTGGATGAGGGATTGGCATGCACTGTCAGCAAGTTTGCTGATGACACAAAGCTGGGTGGTGTCACCTACAGCCCTGCAGACTGTGCTGCCATTCAGCGAGAGCTGGGCAGAGAGAAAGGTAAGGGTAAGTGTGGAGTCTTGCATCTGGGCAAGAACAACCCCAGGTACCAGTATAGTCTGGGGACTGAACTACTGGAGAGTAGTTTAGGAGAAAGGGACCTGGGTGTCCTGTTGGACAGCAGGATGACTATGAGCCAGCAATGTGCTCTTGTGGCCAAGAGGGCCAACATCATCCTGGGGTGGATCAGAAGGGGAGTGGTTAGCAGATCAAGAGAGGTTCTTCTACCCCTCTACTTTGCCCTGCTGAGACCACATTTGGAGTCTTGTGTCCAGTTCTGGGCCACTCGGTTCAAGAGGGATGTGTTGCTGCTGGAGGGAGTCCAGCACAGAGCAACAAGGATGATGAAGGTGGAGCACCTCCCTTCTGAGAAGAGGCTGAGGAAGCTGGGTCTCTTTAGCCTGGAAAAGAGGAGCCTGAGGGGTGACCTCATTAATGTCTATAAATATTTGAAAGGTTGGGTGTCAGGAGGATGGAAGTGGGCTCTTATCAATGTCATCTAGTGATAGGATGAGGGGCAGTGGTTGTAAGCTGGAACATAGGAGGTTCCACATCGACCTGAGAAGGAACTTCTTTACGGTGAGGGTGGCGGAGCACTGGAACAGGCTGCCCAGGGGGGTTGTGGAGTCGTCTTCACTGGAGATTTTTAAGACCTGTCTGGATGTGTTCCTGTGTGATTTTGGTCTAGGTGATCCTGCTGTGTCAGGGGGGTTTGACTAGATGACCTTTCGAGATCCTTTCCAATCCCTGATGATTCTATGATTAGTTTGCCTTTGTATGTGTAAAGATGTTTTTTCAGGTGCTCACTATGACAGGAGGCTGAAGTGATAGCTCTTGTCTGTTTCTCTTCATGATTCAGATTTCTAGTTAGTCAGAAGGCATGTTCTTATGTATTTTAAAGATGATAGGGTAACTTGTTAGCTTCACATTCTTTGGCACCTGGAATGTTTATTTTGAAAATAATGCTGATCTAACTTCCAGATGCTCAAGGTGCAGTAGAAGAGCTGCCAACAGTGCACCTCTGAATGTCACCTGTGCTATAGGGACAAAGACAAGCTTGGTTTTTGGCATTTGGAAAGCATTGTTCTTGCTTTTTGTTCTTTTGAGTAAGAACATGGCAGAGTCTAATTGGTTTTGTAGGACTAAAAAACCTCAATACAGCCTTATGGGATAGGGCAAAATGTGTGCTCTTGGAGAGCCAATATAAGGGGAGAAAACTGATACTGGTTGCATCTTTCTTTGTCCAGTTAAGGAACCAAGTCTGTTTATTTTTTCAGGTTCATAAGAAATTGTTTATCTACTGAACTATTGCAACTGGAAGCAAAGTCTTTTGGCTCTCTAGTACATGGAGGATTTTTCCCTTGTGTAGAAACACAAATAGTGGGTGAGATAATAAACCCCCACATGGGGTTGTCTGTTATCATATCTTCCAATAAGATGTTTGAGGAAAAACTTTTAAATTTGCTTGCTGTACTGCCCACATACTGGGTTCCAAGCATGTGTGTGCTCTTTCAGGGCTCTGGAAGCAGGTGTTGGCAGATCTTTTGCAATCGGGAGCTAAGTAGCTCTTGTTGCAGCAGAGAAGAAATGAAGTGGCCTTTTGAATCTGTTGCTTGGGATTTATTGATTGATGTGTATTGTAGTTTGCACTGAACTTACCATTTCTGAGTTCTAATTAGACGTGCAAAACACTTCTTAGTTCTAAAGGTGGGTACTGACCACCCACGGGTTCTTCATGAACACTTTGTTCGTGAGCACATGGGATGCTTTAGGTAAGAGGTAAGCACCAACTGCACGATTGGGGCTGTTCTGTAATAGAAGTAGTAGTGCTTTTTTTAAAAAAAGTAAAACTTCTACTTTTGCTGTCATAAATCAGATACACTAGGATAGACTTCATTTTTAAAAACTCTGCATGAAGTTACAGGTTCACTGCAGAAAGCAAACTATTCCCCAAAGCCTTTTAGCCAGAGCAGTGCAAGCTAAGTGTGTATCAGGTGTTGGACGTGTTAGTGGGGGTGACGTGCCAGTACTTTCACTGTTGTGTTGTGTTAAATGGGCTAAAAGCAAATTAGCTGCAGAAATTATGTAATGTAATATGAACAGCAATGGGTAACTGGTTAGTCCTTGGGCTGTGGCTATGTTATAGTCTAAGAGTATGAAATAGTTATACATGGAGTAGCAACCATGCTTTTGTAGGTAGTGTTATCCATGAAATAAACCATTATTTGTTCTGAGAAGCTCATAAAATGGCTATTTGATTTTAAGTGTAATACCTTATTTTGAGAAGCATAGGACCAGAAAATGGAAGTCATCAGAGGTTCAAGATGTTGCGTCCGATTCCATGAGTACAACTGGAGTACACTCTCTGAAACCAAGAGTTGTAGAGACTGTTAAGAATGTGTTTTTTGTAAGTGATAGTGGTAGTTTATCAAAGGAGTGCAGCAGTTAATATTTTGTAATTCAGAGGAATATGCCTTTGTGTGGTTCCTTGCCTAACACCTGTACTAGGTCTTTTCAGTACACTGAGGATGGCTTGACTTGCCACTTCTGCCTTTGCATGGGGTTTGGACTTGATCCTTGTGGTGTTTACATTGTCCCTCTACAATATCTGCATCTTACTATGATAAAGAAATCTGGGCTTGTTTTGTTAAAACAACATAGTGGATGACAGCTGGCAGAGCTGCTGTGTTATTCATGGTTAGTAGGGGAAATTCTTAAGCATTCTTGGCTTATCTGTTGCTTCCCTATTCCTCTACCTTCCCCCCCACCCTGCCCCCAACTTCCTTCCTTTATTTTTTGGTCTGTAAAACTTTGGACAAAAAAAGAGGAAATCCTAAGGTGGAAAACAGAAGATCCTTGTTCCTTCTATTTGAGTGCAAGAGTGGTGTCTCATTTGTCAAGGGTTCATTACTGTAGCTGTGCTTACTCTTCTTCCTTCACCCAGCCGTAGAAGGAAAGAATGGAACAGCTAATTGTAATTCATGCCAAAATATGACTTCATTATATCCTTTCTTCTTGAAATAACAAGAACCAAAGCCTCAAGTTCTTCTCGTTGGGACAGATGTAGTTCTTGGTGCTTAGCTGTTGGCTTATTCCTTGTGTTGATCACGTTAGATAAGTGAGGGCAGAGGTACTTGCTTGCACATACTTTGCCATTACATTTGCTGGAGGAAAATGTCAGCGTTAACAGGAAGCATTCTGAGCTACAGATTCTCCAATGGCTTCTGTAACTGGAAAGCTAAATTCAGTAATGAGAACTGTTTTATTTCCATTTTTGCAAGTCAGATTGGAAGAAAAAACAACTGTCATCTTGTTGCGTGCAAGTTAGGCTTTTTGTAATGATTTAATTATCCAAAGACTTCAGACAATATCTTTGCACCAATTTAATTGGAAAAGCATAGGAAGAGATGCTAAACATAGCTAAAACTATTGTTTTGTTATGTATTTTTCCAGGCAAGTCTGTGTTGGTATTGCATGTGAAACAACTGGTTTTAGAGCTTAATCTTCCTTGGAAAAGGGTATTTGAAGATGTAACTTGGTGAACAATACTTGGTGGAATCTGAGGTCACTTGCTTTCCAGCTTCAGAGGCATGTTTATATGGAAGTCACTCTAGTCACTTGCAGAGGTTTGCTTCTATTTGAGATACTGTCAGTGGTTGCTTCTGGAAAACAGTATTGGCTTAGTTCTTAAATTAAAGCTACTTTTAAAAAAATATTTCAGTTTAGTGTCCATTAAGAAGTAGTGTTTGACGCTCTTCACTTGATGAAAAGCTTTGGCTTCCTGGCAGCTCGAAAGGCGAGTGGTGTCAATCTTGCTGTTGCTGCCTACCTGTTCAGCATTACATCCACTGATTTTTGTCTTCAAGTTTAAGTGTGGTCGTGCTTGCTTATGTTCAGAAAATTCACTGGGACTCCTCGAAGACTGGAAACGATTGAGCTGTAGTGTATTTGCACGCAAAGAAGAGCGTTACTGTTGTTTCGCTTCAGCAAAGACTGTTCTGCTGCATGGGCTGGATACCAGAGATCCAAGATGTCTATTTAATAGTCATATTGAGTAACTCCACTTTTTAAAGACTCCTGAGGTCAAGTGGAAGTTGGACAGACACAAATTATGTGGTTCCTCCCTTTCCAATGTGATCAAAACCTGGTAAGCATAACAAAGTAGAGTTGTAACAAAGAAATCATGTAGGTTTCTAAGATGATTCTGACGAGTTATGTTTGAATTCCTACTCACAAGAGTTGCTTCTAGCTCTTTTTTTCAAGCAGCCAGTTAACAGCATCATAATTGAGTTATAATATAGTTGTGTGGCTGATTGAGGTCTGATCTGTGTCTGGGTGCCTTGCCTCTTTGGTTTCTCAGCAAAATAATGACTGAACAGAAAGGGACTGGAATTATGAGGAGGTGCTGGATCTGGAGAAGGAGAGGACTAGAAATAAACCCTTTTACCTAGTGTGTGTTGAATGGACACTTAAAATAGCAAGCTAGAGTATTGAAGTTAATCTGTGAAGTGGATTTATTGTTTGCAAAACAGTCATAAGTTTGAATGTGTATTTCAGGTAGGTCATTACTGTTTGAGGCTTTGCATAAGCTGTGTAAAAACAAAAGCACTCTGCAGACTATGACTAGCAGGTTTATTGTAAAAATATGGGCCCTGTGCAGAATAGGAATATCCACAGCTACACTACCATATGCTAAAGTAACTCGGGAAACTCAAAATACCATGTTGTCTTGAGTGTGTGTGTGTGAGCACTTTGAGCAGAATTTGATTGTCTGAGGACTAGGATGACCATGTCCAGGCCAGCTCTGGTGCTCGCCTAGCCCTGGCCATGTGCTTTGCTGCATTGCTGCTCTAGAACAGCTGCTGCAATGAGCAATTGAGAAGAGCAGATCTGCCTGAAAAGTAGTAGTCTCTCTTGGCAGGGAGGGATTTCTAATGGGTCAGCTCCTCTGTCTGGGCTTGGATTGCCTGCCCACACGTGTACCAGCATGTGGGAAGAGAGGGAAGGTGTAGCTGGGAGTGCAGAAGATGGCAGCACCCCAGGTGTGTTGCTGCAGGTTCCTTTGCAGCTGTGTTGTGCCTGTGTATCCTTACACTGTAGTGGTGCCACCAAATGATGGGGCTCTTCTGTGAATGGGACCTGATTGTAGGGTGAGCTCCCTGGCCGTGTGTGACTCTGAACGCACTGGCTACCTTGGCTGGTGAGTAAAAACTTGCTTACTGCTGTGTAGCTGCTAGTCTTGGTGCAAAGGAAGCTATTGTGAGAGGTCAAACCCCACAGACACATCAGATGAAGTGCAATAAAGCTACAGCCTGATCAGAAATGTAGTTGGCCTGTCAGGGATGTGTCTACTTTGATGAGGCAGGAACAAATAATGAGTTGAAGTAGATTGTGTGTGTCTTCTCATCCAGTTGTTTGGTCTGGATTGATGAGAATGCTGTTTACTGAACCCATCTTCAGTTTTAAAACTCTTACAAGTTTTAGGTTACTTATACTGTTCACATAGTCTTAATTTGAGTCCTTTCCAGCTCACACCCCGCTGTCTAGATCTGTTTCCTCATACAATCAGAACTGTCCGAGAACATAGTCTGGACCTTATAGCTGGTCAGCTTGTGAACTGTGAGCAGGCTGCTAGAATAGTTTGTGTCAGAAGGTTAGAAACTAACAATGAAACTTCAGTTCTATGAATGTAAAACTTGTCCAGTTCTGCCAAAGATATAACTGAGAGCCCTTACACGTCTAGCAGGAGCTCAGTGAGGTGTCAGTAACAAAGTAAAGTAAAACAAAATTAAAGGTAAGCTTTGAGTCCTTTCAAGATAATGTTTCAGGTGAAAATATTGATGTGGTTAAGTCTGAAAATGCTGCTAGATCTTATTGATCAAAAGATTGACTTTTGCAGCACATAATCAGTAATCCGTTTTAACAAGGTGATGCACTAGAATGTTATAATCAAAATAACATCTTAATTTCAGAGTCGATAATTACAAAGTTGAATGCATGTTGAATATATAGATCTAGTGGAATATATACAGCCACTCTCAGAGTAGGAAGTGTGTGTATTCAAACACATATAATTAGAGGTGCATGGAAGAGAGGCTGGCCTGTGCTTAAACTTTCCCTCTTGAGTTGAAAGCAAACACTTCCAGATCTTTGACATCATCAATGGATGGTAGTTGAGTCTTAGTCTGGCTTAATCTTGGCTCTCTGCAGTTGGTACCCGAGAGGTGTCCTGACTCAAGGCATGCTGGACCCAGCCACTGTCATCCATGAGAGCTCAAATTGTCTTGATTTAGGCTCAGTATAGGGTCTGAGATGATTAACTTTCATCAGAAAATGTTCCTCTCTGGCCCACCTCAGAGGTTGGAATATTCTGGTATTTTTCTGCCAGCTGTGCAGACCCAGAACTTGTTGACTTCTGAAGTTTGGTATACCCCTTCTTGGCCATAACCCAAGTGCAGATGTACCAGGATATTACAACCTAGGCACAAGGTGAAGTTAGGTGACTAACTCCTGAATGGTGGGGGGAGGTTAAGAAAGTGGAACCCAGCACACAAAGCTGGTGCCTTAGTGTTCTGGTTCGCTGTCTTTTACAGCTTGTGCCAGACTTACCCAGGGTTGGTTTGTGTCCTAGGAAAAAAGAGGAAATAATCACATCAGGTCTTGATTGGACTTTGAGTGGCTTGAGGGCTCTACCAGCACGTATGGGAAAGAAAAACACCTGCCTAATATAATAAAAATGTGTTTTATACTGATAGCATATAATGTGGTTGATATGAGAACCTGAGTACACTTAGATCAAAGTGAACTGCTGCTTTTCATGAAATCATGCCTCTTGAGCATTGCCATTGCCTCTTGAGTCATGAATAGGCCTGGGGATGATTCTGAGGAAAGCTCCTTTGCTAATGTTTCTTCCAGCTGTATCTACTGCTCGTCTGGGTTTTTTTGCTTTTGCTATGGATGTCTCTGTAATAACCCTCTTGGTGGGAGCTGTCAGGGCAGTGTCTGGTGTCCTGCACTGTCAGTCATGACTGGCTTTTGTTTCCTGTTATCTAGCTCCTTTGACACTCTCACTTCTTCAGCCCTGAAAACTGTGCCTCAAGCATAGGAGTACTCTTCTGTCAATTATGCAATGGGTGTTTTCCACCGAAATAAGTTTTGCTCACATAAGCATCTCTGGTACAGGACAAATAGCTCGATTTGCCTGTGACTTGTGGGCAGGTATTGGGTTTTTCAATGTCTGTTAGAGGTTGTAAAAAGGCTGTTTAACATTTATTTTGTGAGCTTTATTGCTCCTATACGATGAATTCTTGGGTGTCTTCACTGTTTAAAGCAGTTGTGAACTGACTCTTCCTGTGTTGAAAGCATGTTAATTCAAAAATACCCCTTGGGAGTGTGTGGTCTGTGTGTCTGCTGTAGAGAAACAGAGGAGAATAGGAGCTGGAATGTGATATTTAACCTGTGTACATATTCTTTCTAAAGTACTTCAAGCTGACAGCCACTTTGCTTGTAACACCCTTCCAGCTCCTGAGTGTGCTTTTAACTGGCTTTCCCATAAGGTTTGGTTTGTCCCTGCTGTCCAGCCCCATCACAATGAACTAGAGGTGAAGGAAAAAAAGGAGCTATCGTATCTCAGATAACCACTGGGATGGCTCAGGTCAAATATTCTGTTCACGAGGTGCTCCATAGCATGGTCCTACACGTGTAACTTGTCTGAAAACATCAATATTTACTTTTGCCCATCAAGTCTTGAATCCTTGTAAGGGGCAGACAGAGGTTTCAGGCATCAGTATTACTGTTGCTCTTCTTTTTGCAAAGATCCCTTAGCTAGATCTTACCCTGTGAACATGCTACTTGTTTTGGTGAGGTGTTTTGTGTGTTTTTGTGCAAATCACCATATTGGTTTGCAAAAGGAAGTGTTTTATGGATGATATCTCCAATGGAAGGCTAGATATGAAAAAAGTTTAATGATAAAATATGTGATTTGGGACAGAATAGCTTGGCCACCTCAGATCTGTGTGTCATAGGAAAGATGTTTGAGCAGGGCTAGCTTTGCTTATATATATTTTCAAAAGCTGGATACCAGGTAATTCCATTGTGTGGTTGTTTTTCTCCCTCTGTAGGGAACTTTTCGCTCCAGAAATTCATCAGTGTGTTGTTCAGCCATAAAATTACTTGACTTCCTCCCAGTTATGTACTAGCTACAAAGAGATTTCTGTTCTTGGTGCATGTTGACTTAATGGATGTGTGAAGGCATTCCCGCAGCCTGTGGTATGTCATGTGGCCCTCGGGAGATGAGAGGAATGCTGCGGCTTCAGATGTCCCACTAAAACACTGGTGCTGCTGCTATAAAACCTTGCAGCTCGTGAGCAGTACAGCATACCTGACTGAAATACCTTGGGTTCTCCAAGCTTGGAGATGGAGCAGGATTTCGTGTAATTTGCTTTGTAACCTCATACAGAGCTCTTTTCATGTCAGCCCTATACACGTGTGTGTGTGTGGGGGGGGGGGGGGGGTGTGTGTGAATACCACTTGGCAGGCTTTTTTGGCACTTGGCTCCTCCAATATCTCCCACAATAACGACATAAAATGTGAACTTCTATCCTTTCCCTTTACATTATTGATGTGCTTCTAAATAACACCACCTTTGTTTATGTACTTTCTGTGCATCATTAGTTTCAGGCTCAATTTATTTTTCTGATAAAATTTTATGTACAGCTGTGTATATGTATGATATACAGTCATCTAATGCCAGTCGCTTTGTGGTTACCTATAAACTGCTTTAACTGAGACATTACTTGCTTTTTTAACTTTGCAGATGTGAATTGTCTACCTCATGAAGTAAACTAGAAAGTGATAAGCATTTGTAGCATTTTGGAGTGTGGGTGTTTAATATGGAAACTTGCATGTCCTTGCAGCAGTTTCAGCTGTAAATGAAGGGAGAATTTGCCATATGTGCCTAGAAAGTTGGGCTTGGCAAAACCAACAGAGGATGGTCAGTTATAGGTTTGAGACGCGAGTTAAGTGATGGGCAAGGGCAGACAGATCAGAATTGCCATGTGGCTTTATCTGTCTAAAATGGGACTTGTAAAAGGAGTTTACTAGCAAAGTGACAGAGGGAAAAGCTGATAGTCAGGCATAGAGATTGAGGAGAGTTACAGCAAAAGATAGGAGAGTGGGGGAAGCTTTGGAAGGAGACTTCTTTGTTTGGAAGATGGCCTCTTTGTGGCATTTGCTGTCTGTCCAGCTGTAACTACATTTTGTGCTCGGCTGCAACTTGTGGTGACTGTTTTAAATAAGATTTGATTAAAGTCTTGTGGAATCGTGGTGAGGGGAGCAGATCTGGGCAGTTTCTTGATGTGCTGTCAAGGATCCTGCTTCGGAAAGGATACGTAACGTTACTTGTGGTGCTAAATGAATTACATTAAAGTACACTTCAGAAAGTGGACAAAAGACTTCAAAGTTCTTGATTCAGCTTGAGTTTTCATGGAATCTTGTTTAGCTGTGTGGTTTTTAAGAACCTCAGATTTGAGCTTGCTGTAATCAGTTGTGTTTACCTTAGTTTGTAGGTCATATAGGTTTGAGTTTGCTAGACGACAACCCAAGAGAATCTTGATTGTTGCTAATGAGCTTTGGGCTGCTCAAGAATCTTTGTCCTGTAGTGCTGTGTAAGGGCTTGCTGCTCTCTGAATGAACTGCTCCTGAGTGTGCACTATTTCTCTTTTGAAAGTCTGCTTGGAAACTCGTGGCTCAATATTTAATCAAGACCAAAGAGTGCTTGAACTGAGAGCTCATGGGATGATGTTGTTTCCTGTTATATGCTCCAGCTATGGAGATGCTGCTGTATTATGAGCCAGTAATAGTGTTTAGCTGTGTTTGGAGGATTTAGTCAATTGTGTGATGTGCTGATGGCAGACAGTGGTTAATGTTGACAGACAGATGCTGCAGATGCTATCTCTATCTGTAAGATGTTAGTGTTACTTCACCAAGGTAGTAGAATCTGTCAGGATCCTGTTTCTTACAGGAATCAAGTCTGAATTTCATTTGTAAGTGGACTTTTTTGGGGCAAAACCAATCTTGATAAAATGACACATTTGACTTCAAAAGAAATGCTTTGTTTGCTGTGCAGTACATTAGCATTCCCTGTATGGTCTGCGTCACCTCACTTCACATCAATTAAATGTAGTGGCATCAATAAAAATACCATTAATTAAAGAAAATGAAGAGAATGTATTTGCTTAGGAGTGTAGTAAGTGATGAATGAGTGTGTGGTTTTGTTCCAGTTGAACTAATGTTGATTATACACTGCAGGCCTGTTCAAGGCTGCTGCTCAGAGCAAGCCTTCTGGGGCTGCTGTCAGGCCACTTTAGCTAGAAAACAGGCTGAGTGTGAGTGCATGTGTGCCAGTACTGCTCCAAATATCATGATGTGGGGCTGTTGCATCAAGTGATAGGAGCTGGACCTGTGAGACTGTTAGCTGTGCAGCCAAAGTTCAGTGAACGCTTGTGGTGTTTGTGTAGTGGTGGCCTTTTTATTGAGCCACAGTGGACAATGTTTTAAACGCCTGTTCTCTTCTATAGTTCACTTCTGTAATCTTAACTATGTATGTGAAAACGTTTTCTGTTCTTATCAAACCTAACTGAAGTTTTTAAGAAATGCAGCTGTGTGTTGTGGGAGATTGTGGGACACACTGGTGACCTTAGACTGAATTCAGGCCATTCGGCTACTGTCCAAAAGCTCTGCCAGCTTAGCTACTTGACCACCTGCTTCTGTTTTTCCATTTCTCTTGCAAGTATACTTTGTTCTTTTTCTGGCATCTTAGAATGGCCTTTGGTAAAAAAAACCAAAATGCAGGCTACATGAAGGGCTCTGAGGTTCTTGTAGTCATTTGAAGAGAGCGAGGTGATTATGGCTTTTGCCACCTCCAAACTTGATTCCCCCAACTGGGCTTCTACAGTACAGTTTAAGACAGTGTCACCCATGTAGTTCTGCTTTGGCACACCGCAGCTTTCCTGCTTGCCGTGAGCTTGCTGGCTATCCCCAATGGCAAGTGTCTAGGGAGCAGTAATGTGCTGTTAGGGTGTGACAGTGTTCTTGAAACTGCCAAAACACGTGACTTAGCTTCTTAGTGTTCATATCTCTTCAGTGTGGAAAACTGAGGAAAAAGGGTCATAAATCTGACTTGGAAGCATAATAGTAAATGCCTTGGAGCGTGAATCCCTTAGCAGCCTGATGTGGCTGGAGTGCTGAATGGGAGTCTCCAATAATGAGTTACATCCCCACATCCACTGGTCTGCTTAGTGACTACAGTTGACTACAATTACGTGATCTCAGTTCATAAAGCAGCATTCTGAAAGGCAGGCTGTTGCTGCTGACTGCAAGTGTCTGTGCTAGCATCCTCTGACACAGCTGAGAGTTCATGAGTTACACCTGTGCCTGATGAAAACTGTAGGGGAAAAAGTTGACTGTTTTGTGACTTCTTGCCCTGTTAAATGCTGTTATTGTTTCCTAAAGTTTGCCAGGCTTTCCTCAACAGGTGCAGTCACGACGCAATGGTTTTGGGTGCAGACATTAAAGTGCTAAATTTTGGTAGTAGAAAATAACTTAAACTACTTGTGGTATCTGAATGAGTACCGACAAAGTTGCTGATCTTTGTTTTGTTGATCTTTATGAATCATGTGGACAAAAGGGTGATGTCTTCTCCAGGGCAGTCCTCCACACAAGTCATACCTAGCTGAGGCACTGAGTCCGTAGCACACTTTCAGCCCCTGCCGATTGTCCGCGTAGCGGTGAGTGCTCACAGTATCGGTGGTGTGAAGCCACTTTGTGTCTCCACAAATGCCCCATGGTGCTGTACTGCTCGGGATACACGGGTACCTGTCACTGCCATCCACAGGTGTAACTCACTATTATCTCCTCATCGGAGGGTCTTGGCTTTTCAGCTTTCACCACTTGATCTTAGGTGGCACCAGCATATGCATTTGTTCTTACAGGCTTGATCCACTTGAGTGAAAAGGAATAGTGAGGCACTGCAGAAGCTGTGTGAGTGGTTGAAGAAGGCTCAGTTTTAATTTGGTGTTCACTTCCATTGCATTCTATAATACTGGCACCTTTAAAAAGGCAACTTGACTTACCTGGACTGTCTTCTGGTGGGTGGTTGGGCAGGAGAAGAGTAGTTTGAGCAGGCACTAGCTGTGGATGAGATCTAAATGTAGGCAGCTATGTACACATTTGAACCTTGGATGGATGAGTGTGATGTTAGCAGTCTTGGTTGCTTGGTAGACAGATTTCAGTGACTTGTCAATCTGAAGTGGGAACTTTACTTGTGAGACATGGTCTATTAAGAGTTGAGCTTGTGTGTTCCAGCATTTGAAAAAGTCTGTGTTAGGATGATAGCTCCTGACGTGGAGGTATCGTTGTACAGACTCCACTGTGAGAGGTGTAGGGGTCCTGCATGAGTTCTATGTACATGTAGGAATCAGAATTTTGATGGATTGTCCCTCTACAGTGTGTGAAGGTCCCAAAGCTTTTTTCTGGCATCCTTAAGGATTGTTATGAGGCTCACAGTTAAAGATGAGACCCTATAAATTGTCAAACTCAACTTCCTCTATGCTGTCATGCTTCAAAAGAAGCTTCAACAGTAGCATTAAGAATTCTTCAAGAATAGATTTCTGGTTTTGATAATTTTATGGAAGTGGAATATTTCAGCTCTTAAACTGTCTACACTAAATACTTATGTTCTTTTTTGATTTAAATCTCTTGGATACTGGGTGCTTTAGAGATTCTTCCTTCACTTACTGCTTCTCCTCCCCTGCTGTGTAGAAGACTCTTGCACAACACTAGATAAACTTATTTTTAAAAAAACCAGAATGCAGAAGATTCCCTAAAACTACGAACCAGTCCAGCTTCTACCAGTTAGTGCTGTTCATTCTGCTTTCAGGCTACTAGAAGGACAAGGAAATTAAACAAGGCACATGAAAGAAAAGTCTTTTTTTAAATGGAGTTACTCACGGGCTTTGAGTTAAGTGGAGGCAAAGAAAAGGTTTGGCTTGATGTCGCTTGGTACAAGGGAAGATTTCTCGTGTCCCTGTTTGTTTTTTTAAGCTTCTGCTCTGCGTGTGGCAAGATGTATATTATAAAGATCAGTTAAGGAGCATCTATCTCAAAACTGTCTGCTGTTAGTGTCTAGTGTAAATCTCATACTGTCAGCTAGTTTTTAGTGTCAAATGGAGGGTTTTGATTTTCTTTTGTTCCCAAAGTGTACAGATGGTGTCTCCAAGCAGTGGAAAGCACATTGCTGCCTTATGTAACAGCTGCATGTGTGAAGTAGTATCTGGATTAAGGTAACAGAGAACAGCTTTTTGGATGCAACCTAAAGAGCTATTAGAGAGTCCATGCTCTCCAGAGATCTATCTTCTATATGCTCAGCATGTTTGGGCTTTAGCCTGGACAGATGTTGACATGTTTGCTGGGAGAGTTTAAAAAGGTAGTAAAAAAGTTAGTATTTTGTTTCCAATTTGTGATTCTTAGTAATCACCATAAAGGTCTGTTATGTTTTATTTGTGGATAAAATTTAGTCTTTCTCAATATAAAGACAGGAAAGCAGAATTTTTTTGCCATATAACTTTGTCCTATTTTTTTTAAACTTTTCAGTCTTAACTGTTTGGGTGAGATACTACCAATGTCAGAAGCAGTTAAGCTAAGTATCAGTTGGGTTGAGAACTGGTAATTTGCTTGCCCTAGCTTGCTAAGTTATTGCAAAAAGGCACAGGATCAATATTCTCTTGGTGGTTCTTCAGACACTGCCACTGGAGAAAGACTTGGATGTGTTTTGGCTCAAAGGTTGGACAGTTGACTTTGTTATGCAGCATTAAACATGATGTGAATGAATGTGCCACACATGAGCTACTGATAATTTTTATGTAGTCAGGAGTAAGTGGTTCTCAAGCCATTATGTCCAGTAGAGTCTTAAGTGCCTGAATAAATCATCATCGCATTAGTTTGCAGCAACAAAGTGTATTCAGTGCCAATGGCCTGCAATTTGTTGAGGGTGAATAGGGGCTGAGAGGCATTTGAAAGCACCACAAAGAGAGGAAATGGTGCTGCCAAAATGTCTTGAGTTAGTATTTGAACTCCTTTAATGTATGGAACCAGAAAAGCCCTATCAGATGGGATTCTGTGCCATTCAGGACTTGTGTTGACCACCTGTTAACTCTCCCAGTTGACTTGAAAATTGGAGATGTTCTCTGTAGTAATAGGAACTCAAATTGCTGGTTTTGAGTAACACTCAGCAGTTAGTTCTTACACCACCAGAAGAAATAATTTATGTTTATTGAATAAAAAAAATCCTTGAAGTCCATCATTCAAGTTCAGGTGTTACAGCTCCATTAAAACTCACTAGTGAGGACTATTGACTTGTTAGCTGTACTCTGCAGGTACTTTGGAAGCTCAAAGCGAGGGCAGACTAGAAGGGGAAGTGATGCAAGAGCTTGGATTTGATAAGGTGAAGCCAGAAAGCAGATGTCTAGGGATGGGTTTTTGCCAAGGTAGTAATTGAGAGAGGAGATTTCTAACGTAGAGGGGCATATGGGAAGACTCTGCCTTTGGCAGTTGTAAGTGTCTGCTTAAGACTGAATGTGGGAGGATAAATAAATCAGGAACATGCTGTTGTCTACAGTTCAGCAGTATCCTTTGATCAAGTCTTGCAAAGTACTGGACAGTGAAGAAGAGATGTTCTGTCTTTTCAGAGAGAAGTAATGTCCAGTCAAATTAGCTGACACTGACTGGAAATGCAGGTGCACTGGTTTGTTCTCTGCACGCACTTTGTGTACTGCTGATGTCCTAGGCTGCTGCTGCCCTTTGCAGCCTGAGTGAGCAGGTGTGCTCTGAATGCTTTAAACTGATCACACATCTTGTATACAAGTTCCTTGGACTTGTGGTCCAAAGCATTAGTGTACTGGTGTAAAATACTGCCTGGTGTAAAATAGCTGCCTCCATGGCATGTAAACCCAGCATGGCTTTACAAAGGGAAAGTCATGCTTGACCAACCTGATAGCCTTTTACGAGGGCATAACCAGGTGGATGGATGGTGGCACAGCAGTGGATGTCATCTCTCTTGATTTAAGAAAGGCATTTGACACGGTCTCTCACAGCATCCTTGCAGACAAACTGAGGCAGTGTGGTCTAGATTTTCGGGTAGCGAGGTGGATTGTAAACTGGCTACAGGGTAGAAGTCAGAGAGTGGTGGTCAATGGGACAGAGTCTAGTTGGAGGCCTGTATCTAGTGGAGTGCCCCAGGGATCGATTCTGGGACCGGTCCTGTTCAATCTATTCATTGATGACTTGGATGAGGGATTGGCATGCACTGTCAGCAAGTTTGCTGATGACACAAAGCTGGGTGGTGTTGCCGACACCCCAGCAGACTGTGCTGCCATTCAGCGAGATCTGGACAGGCTGGAGAGCTGGGCTGAGAAAAATTTAATGAGCTATAACAAGGGTAAGTGCAGAATGTTGCATGTGGGCAAGAATAACTCCAGCTACCAGTATAGACTGGGGACTGACCTGTTGGAGAGCAGTGTAGGGGAAAGGGTCCTGGGCATCCTGGTGGGCAGCAGGATGACTATGAGCCAGCAATATGCTCTTGTGGCCAAGAGGGCCAACAGCATCCTGGGGTGGATCAGAACAGGGGTGGTTAGCAGATCAAGAGAGGTTCTTCTCCCCCTCTACTCTGCCCTGGTGAGACCACACCTGGAGTATTGTGTCCAGTTCTGGGCCCCTCAGTACAAGAGGGATGTGGAGCTNATCCTTTCCTATGATTCTATGATTCTGTCCATTATCAGATGTCACCAAGATAGTCTGGTTTGAATCTATGCTAGGTAATTGCTGAGGAGTTGGTTAGAAAGATAAACATGAGAACTTCAAGTCTTAAACTTGGGAATTTAGTGTGTTAGTGCCCTGGCCAAGCCTTATGGCAATCTAGCACATGAGGAATCAAGACAACAGGGGTCTTCTCATTCTAGTGAAATGTTTTGGATAATGTGAAACACTTAATGTTTTCAGATAATCTAAATGAATTTGAAAGTGGACCTAATGAAGTGAATTTTGTTTCTCATTAGTGATTACTGAATATGAAGTAGTACTAGAGAAGATACTTGACCTTGCCTAAACCAGAGAAAGAAGAAAACTTGGCTTTTTACTGTAAAAATTTAATAATTAAAATCTGATAGTTCTCATATTTCATAGAAATGACTGATTAATGAATTATGTGTTAATCTGTATTACTCTTGTTTTTCTGTTTCTTCAAGCAGCTATATTAAGTCATTTTGATTAAGTATTACTTATGATTGGCAGCTTTTCTAGTAATTAGACAATTTCTGCATAAATTGCTTTCTTGTTATTAATGAATGCAACTTTAATTGAAACCATTAGCTCATGAAAGCAGGCTAGTGAAAAGAAATAATTACTGAGCTACAAAGACTCAAGCAAATTCTGGGGGCTCTCAGTTAATTTCAATGACTGTAAAATTTCTGGAAAAAGAGCTTTGAGATTTGTTTTCAAAATGAAACCGTGCCTGCATTTCTCTCCACAGACAGACTAAATTGTTGTGTGCTAGCTTTGAAAACCAATTGTAGGGAGTGTTTTTCCAGTGGATCTAGCATTTACTGTTCTGTCAGTGGAGAGAGTGTGGTGGTTTCTGTTGTATTTAATGTGTGTTTGCCTATGATGAGTCAAATGATTGCCAAATTAATTAATCTTTGTCTTTTAGAAAGAGTAACACAGCTCATCTCTATCAGAGTTTAAGATCTGCACTGAGTTTATTAATCTATGCAATATTTCTAGAAGATCTGCAAAAAGAGGCATACATGCCAGTCTAGTTTTAAAGAATCATTTTCAGAAAACATTTTTCTGTCACTGCTCAAATACATCAATGCAGGCAGCATGAGGAATAAACAGGAGGAGTTAATCTGTGTCCAGTCAGGTGATTGTGATCTGGTGGCAATTATGGAGACCTGGTGGGATGGCTTGCATGACTGGAATGTGGTCATGGATGTCTGTGTCCTTCAGAGGAGGGACAGGTCAGCAAGGTGGGGTAGAGCAATTGCTGTCTATGTGAGAGGGCAACTGGAATGTATTGAGTTCTGTCCAGGGATGGATGAAATGAGAGTTGAGAGTTTGTGGGTACAAATTAAGGGGTAGGCTGGCATGGGTGGCACTGTTGTGGGTGTCTATTACAGGCCACCAGGTCAAAATAAGGAGGTTGATGAGGTCTTTTACAGGCAGCTGACACAGCCTCACAGCTACGGGCCCTGGTCCTCATGGGGGATTTTAACTGCCCTGATATTTGCTGGAAGACCTATTCAGCCAGCCACCCACAGTCCAGAAGGTTCCTTCAGTGCATTGATGACAATTTTCCGATGCAAATGATGGAGGAGCCCACTAGGAGAGGAGCGCTGCTGGAATTTGTACCCACCAAGTCTGGCTGAAGCAGTGAAGGTTGAGGGCAAGCCTTGGGTGCAGTGAACATGAGAAATAGTAGAAACAGAATAGCTAGCAGAATCACTGCCTGGACTTCAGGAGGGCCAACTTTGGCCTTTTCAAGCAATTGCTGGGGGAAATCCCATGGGACAGAGTACTGACAGGTGAAAGGGCCCGAGATAGCGGGTTAACATTCAGAGATCACTTCTTTTGAAGCACAAGGAAAGAGCAGTCCAACAGGAAAGAAGTCAAGGAAGAGAGAGAGAAGACCAGCATGGTTAAACAGGGAGCTGCTGGGAAAACTTAGGAAGGAAGCCTATAGCTAATGGAAGGAGGGAATGGCCACTTGGGGTGATTATAAGACTCTGGTTAGAGAATGTAGGGATGCAATTAGGAAAGCCAAGGCCTCTTTGGAATTAAACCTTGCAAGAGGTCAAGGGCAACAAAAAGAGCTGCTTCAAATATATAGCAGGTAAAACTAACCCTAGATGCAACGTAGGCCCCCTGCTGAATGAGGTGGGTACCCTGGGGACAGAGGATGCAGAGAAAGCAGAGATGCAGAACACCTTCTCTGCCTCTGTTTATCCTTCTGGGAGCTGTCCTCATATCCAACCCCAGACTGCTGAGGCTCCAAAGGAAGTTGAGGCAAGAGAGGAGCTTGTCTTGGTTGATGAGGACTGGGTTTAGGGATAAGTTGAGCAAACTGGATGGACATGAATCCATGGGCACAGATAGAATGGACCTGTGTGTAGTAAGGGAGGTGGCGGAAGTCATTGCTAAGCCAATCACTATCATCTTTGCTAAGTCATGGGGATCAGGAGAGGTGCCTGGGGACTGGAGGATAGCAAATGTCACTCCAATCTTCAAAAAGGGAAAGGAGGATGACCCTGGTAACTATAGACTGACCAGCCTCACCTGCATCCCAGGAAAGCTGATGGAACGGTTTGTCCTAGAAGCTGTCTCTAGGCACATTAAGGACAAGAGGGTCATTAGGGACAGTCAGCATGGCTTCACCAACAGGAAGTCATGCTTGACCAACCTGATAGCCTTTTACGAGGGTGTAATCAGTTGGATGTGGTCTATCTTGACTTAAGTCAGGCGCTATTTGACACGCTCTCACATAGCATCCTCGCAGCCAAACTGAGGCAATGTGGACTGGATAATTGAGTAGTATGGTGGATGGTGAACTGGCTGCAGGATAGAAGCCAGAGTTTAGTGGTCAATTGAAGCGAGGGGGGGCCTTCCAATCCCTAATGATTCTATGATTCCAATAGTCTATAATTCTTCTTTGTTAAATACAGAAGCTGTCCAAAATCTTGGATTTAATCTAGAAGACTAGATGTGTTCCCTTTTCCAGACCTGTAGTGGAATTGCAGAATCCTGGAATGGTTTGAGTAGAATGGACATTGAAGATTACTTCATTCTAACCTCCCTGCCATGGAAAGGGACACCTCTCACAAGACCACTTGCCTGGTAAGCTGTCCAAGCTGGCCTTGAGAACAGCCAGTGCTAAAGCACTCAACCTCTCTGGGCAAATCTGTTCCAGTGCCTCAGCACCTTTGTACATCGTGGTGAGGAACTTCTTTGGATTTCAATTGTGTTGCATCTTTTAGTTTGAAATTGCTCCCCTTTGCCCTATCACTAGAGTAACTCAGTCTCCAAATTTCATGTAGTCTTCCTTCAGGTACTGCAAGGCTGCTGTAAGGTTCACCTGGAGCCTTCTCTAAGCTGAAACATACTTATTTGCATAACTTGTCTACCCTAGCACATAAATGGATGTCCCTTAAGAATCATTACTACTTCTGCTGTTGTTTTTAATGCTGCGATTTCATACTGCAGAGAGATCGGGACAGGCAGGGTCAATGGGCAGAGACCAACGGGATGAGACTTCACAAGGCCAAGTGCAGGGTCCTTCATTTGAGCCACAAAACCCCCCTGCAGCACTACTGACTGAGGGATGAGTGGCTGGAGAGCAGCCTGGCAGAGAGGGACCTGGCAGCACTGGTTGACAACTGGTTGACCATGAGCCAGCAGCGTGCTCAGGTGGCACAAAAGGCCAATGGATTCCTGGCCGGTATCATGAAGTGTCACAGGGAGGAGGGGACGTAATTTTCCCCCTGTAGTGGGCACTGGTGAGGACTTGCCTTAAGTATGGGGGCAGTTCTGTGCCCCTGCCTTCAGGGAAGTTGAGGTGCTGTAGCTCATACAGGGGAGAGCAGTGAGGCTGGTGAAGGGATGAGAGGGAGAGTCTGAAGAGAGGCTGGGGGAGCTGAGGTGGTTTAGCCTGGAGAACCTTATCACTCCCTGTGTATCTGAAGGGAAGCTGTAGACAGCTGAGGGTTGGGCTCTTCTCCCAGGCAACTAGTGATAGGATGAGAGGGCAGGGCCTGAAGCTGCCAGGGAAGGTTTAGGTTGGATGTTAGGAAGCTCTTCCTCACAGAAGGGGTGATGAGATATTGGAATGGACTGACCAGGAAGGTGGTGGAATCCCTATCCCTGGAGACACTTAAGAAAAGACTGGATGTGGCACTTAGTGCTGGAGTTGAGGGAGTTGTGGTGGCATTAGGTCATAGACTGGACTTGATCACAGATTTTCCAGCCTCAATGGTTCTGTGAAAAGTCACTAAGGAGTGATCTACTGTAGCTATTCCAGCTTAGCCTTACGTGGTTGATCTGGCTGTAATAAGCCTTAGTCTTCAATGCAAAAATAAGATTGAAGGAGTTCTACCATGTATTTCTGTCTTAATGCTTCTAATAAATATTATCTATTTAATAGAAGGAACTGTGAAATGAAAGTTAAGATTGGGGACAGCAGTATATTTTCCCATCTGTTAAAAACAATACTCCCACCCAACAAGTGTCCCACAGTTGCCAGCTTGCTGTGAAAACTAAGTTGCCACTCTGTTTGAGAAATGGATGTTTTATGTACACACTTGAACTGGTGCCGCTGCAGTAATTGGGCTATGTAAAGGTAACCTTCAGCCTCTTGCCTAAACACTTTTCCAGTAAATCTTTACAAGGAGAGTTTGTGTAATGGTGTTTTTATATCAGGTTTCTGCTGTACTCGTAAAATACGAGTTTCTGCTCTGGTGATTCTGGCTACCTGCTTTTCCTGAAGGTGCAGAAATAAATGGCAAAAAGCCTTCTCTTATCCTTTTGCATGAGATTGTACTGTGGTCAGTAGACCAGTGACTTTTCTCAGGTTGCTTCATGCTATGGGCTTGGAGTGGATTTGTGTGTCCTTAATTTTACCCCTATCAATTCAGTTAAGAGAACTTCCTGAAGTAGAAACTTGTAGATTTTGTAGACAGTATTCTTAAGCTTGCCACAGTAGTGAGCTTCTGAATTCTTAAGTGGAAGGACACATGAGGCACAACTGAAAGATTTAAGTAGTCATGGGATATTCACTTACAAGCCTTTTATAATTGTAGGTGGATTTGCGATACTGTAGGTAGTGGTCTGTGGTACGTGGTGATGTCTTTCAGAGAAGTGATACTGAAATTGTTTGAGGCAGAATTTCTCCAAGCTTGGTCTGAAGAAGTGGTAGCCATCAGACACACAAAGGTACAACAGTTACCTCTCGCCACAGTAGTTTCTTAGTCTCTAAGTGTGTCCTTAGAAGGTGACATGTGTATCACTGAATGTGTTGTGTCCTTGATTACATAGGTTAAGAAATTTGCCCTTTTGGTTCTGTCACTGACAAATATCACTGCCTGTTTGGCAAAGAAAATCCTAGAATGGCTTGTGTTGGAAGGGGTCTGTGCCTGACTAGATCTAGTTCCAGCCTTACCTGCCATGGGTGGGGACAACTCCCACTAGACCAGGTTACTCAAAGCACCATCTGACCCAGCCTTGAACACTTCCAGGCTGGGCAGGCATCCACAACCTCCCTGGACAAACCTTTTTTAGTGCCTCATCACCCTCACAGCAAAGAACTTCCCAAGATCTTCCTCCAAGTTTAAATCGGTTACTCTTCACATCCTATCATACTAGCCTCTCTACAATCCCTTCCCAGCTCTCTTGTAGGCCCCCCTCAGATACCAGAAATCCACAGTGAAGTGACCCCATAGGCAGCCTTTCTCAAGAGTGAACAACCCCAACTCGTTCAACCTGCTCTCATAGGAGAAGTGTTCTCATCCTCTAATCACCCTCATGGCCCTTCTCTGGTCCAGCTCCAATCCTAATGCTATGTGTAATGCAAATATGTAATTATAGAATATTTAATGAAGAGGAAGAAGCAAGCCTATAAGTCATGGAAGGAGGGGGTGGCCACTTGGGGTGATTACAAGGCTCTGGTGAGGGAATGTAGGGATGCAACTAGAAAAGCCAAGGCCTCCTTGGAATTAAACCTTGCAAGAGAGGTCAAAGGCAGCAAAAAAAGCTTCTTCAAATATATAGCAAGTAAAAGTAAAACTAGAGGCAGCGTAGGCCCCCTGCAGAATGAGGTGGGTACCCTGGAGACAGAGGATGCAGAGAAGGCAGAGATACTTAACGCTTTCTTTGCCTCTGCCTATACTGCTAAGGGTTGTGTTGACATTAGACCCCAGACTACAGAGGAGGTTGAGGCAACAGGTGA
>VXBP01003969.1:56093-81084 GCA_013400115.1 Rhinopomastus cyanomelas
GGAACACCTCCCTTATGAGGAGAGGTTGAGGGAGCTGGGTCTCTTTAGCTTGGAGAAGAGAAGACTGAGGGGTGACCTCATTCATGTCTACAAATATTTGAGGGATGGGTGTCAGGAGGATGGTACTGGGCTGTTCTCGGTGTCATGTAGTGATAGGACAAGGGGCAATGGTTGTAAGCTGGAACATAGGAGGTTCCACATCAACCTGAGAAGGAACTTCTTCACGGTGAGAGTGACAGAGCACTGGAACAGGCTGCCCAGGGGGGTTGTGGAGTCTCCTTCTCTGGAGATATTCAAGACCCGACTGGACGGGTTCCTGTGTGACTTGGTTTAGGTGATCCTGCTGTTGCAGGTGGATTGGACTAGATGATCTTTCGAGGTCCCTTCCGATCCGTAATGATTCTATGATTAGAACAGGACAGGAGCTGTCCTCTGGAGCATCAGATGCAGAAAGGAATAAACATTTTCTGTACCTATAAATAACCTCAATTTTTTTTTTCATGTTGAGAAGGGAGTGTCGTCTTGTCTTTACCCTAATGTCTTCAGTACGTACTGCTGCTCAAGAAGTGTAACTGCACAAGGTGCAATGGGACAGATGCTTTAAGTTCTGTTTTAGTGGATGTTTGGCTCTCAGGAGTGCCCAGACCAACTTGCTCATGAGTCCTTATCTCTGTAGAATGATGGACTAACAAGACTGACTTAAAAGTAGCCACTCAGTGCTCCTAAATGACAGGTGTGAGGAAAAGACATCCTTGTAGCTGAAGCAAAGGCATAGGAAGGAAAGAAGAGGACCGAATGTGTCTGAAGTATCCGTGCAATATCTAGCATGTGAGTTTTGGAATTATTTGAAATCTGTCTCTTTACCAGAAGAAAATGTTTGCACAGGATTGATTTATGTTTTTTTTTGGGGGGGGGGGGAAGTATAGCTGTTCTGGGACACCTGACAAGTAGACCAAGTACAGAATCAGATAATGTATGATTAATATTTAAATCTTGAAGTCCTTATCAGAGGCTTCCTGTTTCAATATTTAATGAATGCAAAAACTCTATCTGCCTTTTCAATTTTAATGAAACACAAATTTCTTTAGGGATTAAAAAAGTGGCTTAAGGCCACAGCTGTGGGATTTGCATTGTTCATTTATGTCCTTTAATTACCTTCTGGCTTCTGCCAGCCACAAATTTCTTGCAGTATAGTTTTAGCCATGGTAACTATGCAGTAATACATGGGGCCGGGTTCCTTTTCTGTTTGTTCTTCTTTTGTGTTTGTGACGTGCAGCAAATCACTGAGCCTCTGTGTGCTCGTTTGTTAAGCCTAGGAAGAAAAGAAAAGTGTTCTTATGTTTGAAATATTTGAAGACACTTCAGGCAATTAGTTGATGTGTAGTGTATGTATTTTATTAGTCCTTTTAGATACAGTTTGCACACTTTCTTAGAGTTGGAAGGGGCTTTGAAGGCCATTGAATCCAACCCTCCTGTTTGATGAGGATGCAATTTACTGAAAAGCACAACCGCCTAAAAAGCCTAAATCAAACTACACAAAAAACACATCAAAATGGGTCTTAAACATCTCCAGAGAAGTGGACTCCACAACCTCCCTGGACAACCCATTCCAATATTTATAACCCTTAGTGTAAAGAAGTTTTTCCACATACTGTGGTGAAACTTGCTGTGTTCAAGCTTGCATCCATTACCCCTTGTCCTGTCTGATGCAATTGAAAAGAGGGGGTTCCTTTCTTCTTGACACTCAGCCCTCACGTATTTATATACAGCAATTGGATCCCCTCGTAGCCTTCTTTTGCCCAAACTAGGAAGTCCCAATTTTCTCAATCTCTCTTCAGAAGGCAGCTGTCCCAGACTCCCAATCATCCTCGGAGCTGTGCATTGAACTTTCTCAATTAATTCTCTGTCCCTCTTGAACTGGGGGAGACCAGAACTGGCACAGTGTTCCAGGCATGGCCTCACTAAAATAGAATAAAGGGGTAGAATGATTTCCTTTGGTCTGCTAGACATGCTCCGCTTGATCCATCCCAACACCCTATTAGCCACCTTGACCTCTAAAGCACATTGCTGACCCATTTTAAGTTTATTATAAACTTCAAGATCCCTCTCCCCAGGAGTGCTCTCTAGTTGGTCACTACCCAACCTGTATGGATGAATCTCACTTTCTTCCCAAGTGAAGGGACTCTGTTTTTGTTAAAACTCATTAAGTTCCTCTTAGCCCAACTCTCCAGCCTGTCCAAGAGCTCAGCATCCACTATGTGAATAGACTAGTCCACCCAGTCCGGTATCTTCATCAGACTTGCTGAGTAGACATTTTATTCCATCATCAGTATCAATAATGAAGAATTTGAACAGCACCAGACTCAGGACTGATCTGGTTATTAAATATTTTCTCTGAATTTTAATGCAAATAAACTCTTTAAATTTGTATGCTGTTATGTAAAGGGGGGGTGTGTCTCCAAATTGCAGGGTGTGATGGTTAAGAGAAAGTGTAGAAGTGTAAATAATATGTAGAATTAAATTTTGAAATGTAATTGTGTATGAAAGTAGCTGTGCTTGCTAAACAAAGGCAAAAAGTGTGTGGTGCTCACGAGTTCTCTTCCGTGTTTACAATAGAGAAGTAAAAAAGTTTATCCTGGCATTAATCTCTTTAACTGTATCTACTGACTTCTGTGGTGTGCTCTGTTTGTTTTTGGAATATCTGGAAGCAACACACATCAAGGAAAAAATGAAACAGGATAACTTCTTAGGATCATAATGAAAAAGCCAATTGGATTTGGTGAAGTGTGCTGCATTCCCAAGACCGATTGTAACCCTTTGGAGATGAACTGTTAGTGAAACCAGAAAACGCCTTTGATACAACCTCTAAAGTGTAAGGTGCTTGGGCATCGTGGGAGTAAAAAGTGAATAACTTTCATTACAAACACGTCTGAAGTGCACTTTTTTTATTCCCATGTAAGGGTTACAGTTAATTTTTGCTCAAGAGAAAGAATGAATTGCTTTGGTCAGAAGAACAGGAGGTGAGATCTGGTGATGCCACAGAGCCTGGCTCACAGGGAGGAGCTATCATCTGTCAACAGTACTTACAGACAGTGCAGATCTCTGCATAAAATACACCATATTAATGTTTACCCAGGGAGCCTGTAACAGTGAAGTGATTGCTGTGAGTAGACCCCAGCTGTATGTTGATAACAGGAAGTCATAGTATTTACATGGTAATTGTTTATTGTAAAGACATATTTTGAAGTAGCAGAGTTAATTGGGGTCAGCCTCTTGGCTGCTGTGTACAGGCACAATTCTGTTATCCTGAGCTTCTCCTGTGCTAAACTTATGATTAAAAACTCATGGTACTAATGCTCTATCCTTTAAAAGGATTGAGTGTGGACATTGATGATGCTTTGGCTAGAACTGGGGATTTTCTTTCTTATTGAAGCTGTTTTGATCAATGTTTGAATGGAAGGGTTCAGGCCATTTACACTGCAGGTAAAACTCATTCAAATTTATTAACAGAATAGGTCACAAAGTCTTCACCCTACTGCTGGCCTCCATTTTTCTGTGGTACCTGTGAATCTGAATCACTAGACTATTTCCCTATTGCTTAATAACTTTTTCTTTTCTCTTTTCTGCATCCTGCACAAGAAGTGGAGTTCAGAGGAGTGCACATCTCTGAACTTGATCAACTAATAATGTCTGTCATTTGCCTGAGTGACAGATCCATACCTGCTCACATGGTGTTAATTTTCCCTGTCTCTGCTAAGACAAGAGAGATGTTTCACTTGAGCATTTATTGGTCAAGTCCCATTGAGCAGTGACTGAATTCTTGTTAAACACATTTTATGCAGACTATGAAGTCAGGTATTTTTGCCTGAAGAAAACAAGAAGAGAGGAGAATCATTTGTTGTTGTGCTATGATGTGTTCTTAAATGTTTAAAAACATCACTAGATACAATAAAAGTCAGCAAGTAGAATTTGTAAATGTACAGTTCAAATGTAAATGGGATTCGCCAGGTCCTTTCTCTTACATTTTTCTCCAACAGGTCAGTCCCCAACCTACACTGGTACCTGAGGTGGTTGTTCTTCAGATGCAAAACCCTACACTTACCCTTGTTATACTTCATTAAATTTATCTCTGCCCAGCTCTCCAGCCTGTCCAGGTCTTGCTGAATGGCAGCACCATCCAGCTTTGTGTCATCAGCAAACTTGCTGACAGTGCACCCTAATCCCTCATCCAAGTCATCGATGAATAGATTGAATAGTTCTGGTCCCAGCACCAACCCTCCACTAGATACAGGCCTCCAACCAGACTGTCCCATTGACCACTATTCTCTGGCTTCTGTCCTGGAGCCAGCCAGTTCACCATCCACCTCACTACCTGATCATCCAGACCACACTGCCTCAGTTTGGCTCTGTCAAGTCAAGACAGATCACATCCACTGCTCTACCATCATCCATCCACCTGGTTATGCCCTCATCAAAGGCTATCAGGTTGGTCAAGCATGACTTTCCCTTTGTAAAGCCATGCTGACTGTCCCTAATGACCCTCCTGTCCTTGATGTGCCTGGGGACAGCCTCTAGTACAAATTGTTCCATCAGCTTTCCTGGGATGGAGGGTGAGGCTGACAGGTCTATAGTTACCTGGGAATCTCCTTCTCTGGAGATATTTAAAACCTGCCTGGATGTGTTCCTGTGTGATTTGGTGTAGGTGATCCTGCTGTGGCAGGGGGACTGGACTAGATGATCTTTCGAGGTCCCTTCCAATCCCAATGTTCTGTGATCAGAATCACTTCAGATAACACTACTTAAACTGCCTTACTGCTCCCATTTTTTTACTGTGCCTGGTTTTATTTGAGCAAAGCAATTCCTAAATTGTGATTCAATAACACTCTTACAAAAAGTCAAAGGCTTTTATTAAATTTTGAGTATTTGTATCTGAAAGAATAGCAATAATTATAATTATCAAGTGTTGAATGTGGTATTTCCTGCGCTGCTCTTAAATAGAGCTGTAGTTAGCTGTGTTGGGAGCCACTTCTTTATTTCTGTTTGTCAAGTGAGTTACACAGGTCAGTATGTCAGTGGGTTGATATCACTGGAATTACAAAGATAGCTTCCATACCTCAATGTTGAGTTAGACTAGGGAAAAGCACGTTGCATTCTTTTCTTGTGCTTCGTACTTTAAAGAATCTGCATCTGTTGCTGGCTTACAAAAGCATAAAGGGTACCAAACCTAGCCAGTGTCATGTTTTGAAAATGAGAAATGTCTTCAATGGAGAGGATTTGGTTTTACACACTGAACTTACCTTTTGGACAAACGTTTGCTTGGTTAATAGCAGTAGTCTACAGCAATTTAGCATTTAAGACTTACTTTTGATAGAAATTATTGGTCGGTTTTTAATGGTAGAGTCTTACACTTTTTGTCATCTTTGATGTCAGTGTCTGGTAATGATAATGAGTTGAGCATGTGTATGAAGGGAAATGTTAGCCCATGATGACTTTTAGGAGTTGCTGCGGCAGATGCTCTCGAGGGAAGATATTTTCAGGTTTTGCCACAGAGGTATTTGTAGGACATTGAGGAAAAGTTGAAGGAAACGTTGACTCTTGCTGTGTCATAACCCCAAGACAAACAATACCAAGAAGGCAAGGAAATGCTAAAAGACTTAAGTATCTGACTTAATTTGAAGTCTATGACTTGGGAGACACGTTCCCAAAAGCTATCTAACATGATTAAAAATCGAAGTGACTTAGCAGACTAAAGCTCTTTGAAAGTAACATCTCTGTTGTATTCAGACACAAAGTTAAAAACAACCTTACTTGTGTGTAATTTGACTGTTTCCTTCCCCTTACACTTATGCTGAAGCTCAACATTCTTTCAAATATATCCATGATTAAGCAGCTACTTAACCTACATTTAAGTAGCTGTATGCTTGTTTTTGTATTCGTAAGTACTTCACACGAGAGAAAAAAACCAAACCAAGGACTGTCAACAGCAGCAGAAGGTTACTGGAAGCTTGGGTCTCCTACTGATTCTCAAGTACACAAGTATTTCACCTTTTTCCTAGCTCAGTTAAAAAACCACCGCAACAAAAGACGTGTGCTTGCAAACTGGAAATATTAGTGCAACAAGGGAGTTGCTTTTAATAGCTGATATAATGGTTCATAGAGGTCGGGCACCTGAATGTCCAAAATCTACCCAATTACTATGGTGGCTGTTTCAGCTCCCTGTGGAGCAATGGAGGTTGTTTCTGTCTTGTCTAAGCTGTGAGCAAATTTGGTAAGAAGTGTGCAGCCTCCCAAGTCTTGATTTAATGTACAGCTTAAGGAAGTAGTCATTTAAATGATGGTTTTGTAGGGCTGAGCAAATTACCTTCAGAAACACATTACTAAGGACAAGTACAGCAAGGACTTCAAGTTATTTACTTGGAGATTAAGCAGATGACTTTGTAGAAGGGCTTGTTTTCCTTTATTAGAAAGGAAATCTGACTAACTGCTGGAAAGATGGTCTCCATTCCACGCATGATATAGAAAGTAAAAATGCCAAAATCCAGCTTACATCAAAACGAGCGTCATCCTGCTGTGCCTTTGTTTTTGCATACAGTCCTAGCAGTAACCTGTCCCTGCTGCTGCAGTGTTTTTTGCATAGGATGGGATTGTTTAGTTGGTGGGTAGTAGTTTCTGAAGAACTGCTTTCAGTTCTGCTTCTCATGCCATTTGGGTTTCGAGGCCCCCACTGTCCCGTTGAGCAAGACTTAATTCCAATATCTGTGTGCAGGGTTACCACATGCTTGCACAAACTTATAAGAGTTCCTCCCTCCTGCAAACAAGCCTGACAATGTTTGGTGACCCGAGCTACAGGGGTGGTTGTTTTAGAGTCCTTAGTGCTTGAAGTCTCTACCAATGTCATGAGTTCTCCTTGGCAAGCTAAGCAAATTCAAACACTGAATTCTGTGATAACGAGACATTCTCAATGCCGCTTCTCCAGACAGCAAGTTCTCTGAATGGTTGGGTGACCTGAGAAATATGGATCTTTTTATGCTGGGAAAACTACAGAGCCAGTGTTCATGGGGATGAAGTGCCTGAGTAGAGAACAGAGTGGGTTTTTTACTTCCTCCACTCTTTTTCCTGAGCGTGTGTTTTTTGAATGCAGCTCTTCTGGCGGTCATTGTTTGTCATGACTTTAGATATCTTTAATGTTTTAAAAACAAACATTCAAAGATGCTTTGCAAGGTGGCAGACCAAGGCAGGCATTAAAAATGTAAGGTGTGAACTCTGTCTAGAATAGATAGCTGGTATTGTTCGTGGTGTGTGGGGAGACAGCAAATGAGAACCTTGCTTATGAATTCTGATGGGACCGATAACCATGACAACAGTGGCTAATACAAACTGGGCTGCAGTATAATGCATCACCAAATGTACTGAGGAGGTAGTCTTCAGATTTAGCCAGTGAACACTTGGAGTTGTCACTTGAAATATCTAAATCTGAGTTTTATGACTGTAATTAAACTGGGCTGTAGCAGAACTACGTATTTCAGCCATGCTTAAACACAAGTGAGATCTTTAGTTCTGCACAAAACAAAACTGTGAATTGTTAGATTATCTCGTACAAATGGATCGTGTAGTCTGTCTTGTGAGGCTCTGCAGCCACATGGTGCAGGAAACCCAGTGTACGACACTGCGTGAGTGCTGGGTGCTTCTAAAAAACTGCATTAGCCAAACAAAAGGGACTGGAGCCATGGAGGCAAACGGGCCTGATAAACTACCACAAGGGCATTCTGTAAAAAACTAGGCTAAAATGTGAAGGTGTGCACCGATGTAAAAGAAACTAGACACATGCGTGTCCCACCGTGATTGAGGAAGATCCCCACGCGTGGCCCAGCGCTGCGGTAAAGAACGCAGCTTCGGAACTCTGCTTAGTGAGTTTTCACTGCAGCAACATTTTTAATTGGAGACGTGATTAATTTATAAGGGGCTAGGGCCTGTTTCAGTAGGAGGTGTGAGAAGAGCTTCCTGGGAGCCACAGCACGTGCCAGTGGAGAAGGGCTCCCCTGAAGACAGGGTGATGGCTATCACCTAGAGCCTGTGCCATCGTGCCCTTTCCAAACTGTTCGTGTTCTAAATCCTGCTGCTAGTGGTGCTGAGTACCCTTACAAACACCCAGCTGCTTCTAGCAGTTTTACCTAAGTGCTTGCCTTCTGTTTCCTGCAATTAGACACAGTAATTGCTATATAAACATGCATTTTTGTAGGGAAAGGTATTTTTCTCTTACCAGTTATAATTTAGTAGCCTTTCAGTTGCGTTTTCTACTTGTAATTTCATGAGAGATTTTGAATAGATGTTCCTGACCTACTTTTTCTTGTGGTTTGTTATACTAGATATCTCTACCACGTTTCTCCTTCAGGGACTTTATTTTTTAGGGGAAACAGTCTATTTTCCCTTCATTAGCATGCACTTGTTTCTACAGCTCTAATCCAAAATTTGCTTCAGTAAAATCAAGAAACTGTGGTCTCCATATTGTCAGTCCTCAAAAAGAATATTTCTTTTCCCTTTTCTGATATCTGTAAGAAAGCTCTTGCAAGGAGCTGTCTTCCCTAGGGAAATCTTCTCTTCTGCCTTTTTCATAACTCACTGACAAAGCATGCTGCTGTTGCGAGGTGGAGTAGGCAGAGTACCTTGCTGTCAGTGGATTCTCTTAATTCAGAATACTTTACCACTGGTTGTCTCACCCTCTGGCAAGGTAAAGATTTTTCCAGGACAGAGGAATGAGCTTTCCTGTATTTAGATAATAAATGACATGTGTGTAATTGTGCCTCTGCCCTCGAGGTATGATCAGTCGTTCCTAAAAATCACAGCGTTCTTTGACATTATAACATTTTTCCCTATTGCATGATATTGCTGCAGTAGAAGGACTAAGGAAGAGGAAACCCTTTTTTACCCCTTCAAACAGCTGCTAGAACTATGAAAAAAAGCTCTTGGATTGGTCTTTGGCGATGGCTAGTGCTGAATGTCATGGTTCATTCAGAGCATCTATTTACACTGTGCTATTTCAACTACTACTCTAGTCCTCTGTGCAAACTATTTTTGACAGTGGCTGTCCAAGCTGTGCGGCTACAGGGCTGAAAAATTGCTTTTTCTTTCCTGCAGATGGGTTAGCAACTTACTCAGTCACTGACTCACTCTAATTGAAGGCGTTGTTCCAGTGGATGTCTGTTAGGGATCTCAAGTTCTCTCGGCATCTTTTGCCTTCTGTTAGTTCTCTGTGGTAAGCCGTGGCTGCTCTGCCACATCTAGCTTAGTGGAGACTGGCTGGGGAAAGTGCTTACCTGGAGGAAAACACCCTTGAGAACTGCGGGATTTCCTCTGGCTTCTGTGTAAATTCACTTTTCAGGATGAAGTTTACTGGTGTTTGGGATTAGGCATGGACAGAGTTAGGGAAATGAATACACTTTCCCACATGTATTCACAAACCTTAAGCTAATGTGGGTAATCTCTGCCAGATTATAGAATTTGAGATAAGAGCATGACAGTTCTTTCCAGTTCAAAAATGTAACTTACATAAAAAAGCCTGTTTTTTGCTTTCCAAAAGTCAGTCCGTAAACAGAGAATAAATGGATTCTGATTCCTTTCTCAGAAAGTATGTGGAGAAGAGTGGGAGGGAGATATCCAGTGCACCTTGGCTTTACTCCTTAATTATATTCTGGCTGGCTGCTTGTGTGGAATGAGAGCCAAGGAGATGCTTAAGAAAACAAGGTAGTGTTTAACAAAATGCCTTCTATCTAGCCAGTGTCTTCTAGGAAACTGCGGGTAAGCTGCACATGAGGAAATTACTTCTAGGCAGTCATCAGTGTTATTTTTCCAAAGCCGAAGTCTGGGAATAAAAAGAATATCAAGCAATTCAAAGTGGCTGCCTGGGAGAGGTGTTCTGAGCTGGCAACCTGTATGGAAGTAAAAGAGCTGCAGGCATCACACTACTTGGCAGTCAGCATGACAGTGGCAAGGGCTCTGCAGGGGCTGTCTACCATGCAGGCACAGCAGTGTTCACTGCATGGCTACCTGTGTTCACGGTAGCTGCCTTGCTTGGGCTCCTCTTAGACCTATTCTGATGGCCATAGCTGTGGAGGTAGGCAAATGCGCTGGAGATCCCTCGAGACCCTTCTGTTCTGCTGGTGCTAAACTTGTATGATTGTATGGAAAATGTACCTGGAAGCCGCTGATTGAGGGTCACTTCAACAGCAAAGTAGCTGCAAGCCCTGGAAGAGCAGTAGCCTGCAAACACGAACTGGTAACGATCTCTCAGCAGCAGTCGTGTTGTTCTCACCAGTTCATACATGGGCCCATTGCAAATATGTTTACTAAGCAAGTTTACTGTCCTGAGTCTGTGGTGAACAATAAAGGTCTCCTTGGGAGGGAAGAGAGAGCCATAGCAGGTGGGATTTTGAGGCAGTGTAAGTTATTTGCCCTGTAGCCATGCTGGGGTGCCAAGAAATGGGATGTTGTAGTGCAGGGATCTAGTTTGCGATCGGGCGACATGTGAATTTAATGTCGTAGAGAGTGAAGCTCCAGGGCTGTCATTTCTCTGTATTTCCACAAAAGACAACAAAGGAGAATCAGGGTGCAGCTCAACCCCTCGCTGTGGTTGTGAAACATTTCCTCTGTCTTCCTAGTCCCTCACAGGGACTGATACCAACAGTGCTGGTTCCTCTTTTCCATCGAGCCGTATCTTGAAACCAGAGGAATATTTTTAGAAACAGCTTTTCCGTGGCATTCTTTGTGCGCGTAACCTGTCCCTTTTGGAACCCGTCATTGTGCGTATAAACAATGGAGGTCTTCTGGTTTTTAAAGACCTGTGGAAATAACCACATCTCAAGAGAGAGGGAAGCAGAAAATAAGTGTGTTATTTTAATTTTCATTTTTTGCCATCTTTTTTGTTTCAAGCCTCTGAAGTCTGAAAAGCTAAAGCTGTTGGGACAGACTTCATCCTAGCACTGCCATGGTTCCTTTTTACAGTAAGGCGTCTGTGAATATACGAATGAAGAATCATTTCTTTTTCATATGCATGGTTAGGCAAATGTAAAGACTGTGTCTGTAAGTGGAAAAACAGCTCAACTCGTTTAAAGCCAGTCTGCAGATGGAGTCAGTGGCTAGTCTGGAGAAAACCTCTGAAAAATGGAATTATTTAATTCTGCCATGCAAAGTCAACCTGGAAGCACACGAAATAAGGTCGTTCGTGTTCATTATTCCTGTGATGATTCCTTTCTGCCCCCCTTTGTGTTAATTTTCCAACTTAATACAGAGTGACTTATCGAAAAGGACCTAGTACTCAGCAAATGAACGATGGCAAGATGTATAATGTCCATGCATCTACTGGACACCTGCTTAGAATCACAGAATCATTAGGGATTGGAAGGGACCTGGAAAGATCTAGTCCAATCCCCCTGCCACAGTAGGATCACCTAGACATTTAACACATCCAGGCTGGTCTTAAATGTCTCCAGTGAAGGAGACTCTACAACCTCCCTGGGCAGCCGTTTCCAGTGCTCTGTCACCCTCACTGGGAAGAAGTTCCTTATCTTATATTTGTGGAACCTCCTATGTTCCAGCTTACAACCATTGCCCCATGTCCTATCACTAGATGACATTGAGAATGTACTAGTCTCATTCATGAAACATTTTTTCCTATTTTTTGAGACATTTTGGTCATGAGCCTTGTACTTGCATGTCGGTGGCCTTGGATGATGTGACTAGTTGCTGAGAAGTCAGAAATATGTGCAGTTCAAAGCAACTCTGAGCATTGCTCAAGGAGAAACATGCTGACACAATCTGAGAAGTCTGGGTGTGTTCTACGTGGTTTCTTTCCCTAAACTGGAATTTTATTTTTTCTTTTTGAGTAGTAAATGTGTGAAGTTAGTACTTCTGGACCAACCAGTGTTTGTAAATTCAGCAAAGGGAGAGGAGAAAGGTTGAATCAATTAGATTATTTAGGGCAACAAGAAAAGCTTTTGTATTAGTGGAAAAAAAAAAGGAAAACTAAGGAAAATGTGGGGCCCCTCCAGAAGAAAACAGATTTCCTTGTCAGTCAGGATGTGGAGAAGGTTGAGGTGCTCAATGAGTTGTGTTTTTGCTCTTGTGCCTCTGTGTGCACCAGAAAGCTCTCAAACCATGCCACTCAAGTCACAGAATTCTGAGGCTGGGACCAGGTGAGGGACGTACCACTCGTGGTAGGGGCAGATCTGATTTGTGACTATATAGGGAACCAGAAGGTTCGCAAGTTCATGGGATCTGATGGGGTACACCCACAAGTTCTAAGGAAACTGGTGGGTGAAGTTCCTAGGGCATTATCCACGGTATTTGAGAAATGGCAATTTAGTGAAGTTCATACCTACTGGAGAAGGGGAAACATAACCTGTGTTTTTAAAAACGAAATAAAAGTTGACCTGGGGAACTACAAGCCAGTCAGTCTCACCTCTGTGCCTGGAAAACTCATGGAGCAGATCCTTCAGGGAACTGTACTGAGGCACATGGGCAATAAAGAAGTGATTGCTGGCAGACAACATGGCTTCACTAAGGGCAGATTGTGCCTGACAGAGCTGGTGGCTTTTTGTGACAAGATTAGAACATTGGTAGATAAGGGTAGAGCAACTGCTGTCATCTACCTGGACTCAAGCAAGGCATTTGGCACTGTCCTGCATGACATCTTTATCTCTAAAATTAGAGACGTGATTTTCACAGATGGGCAGATCCACTTGGTGGATGAGGAATTTCCTACACAGTCACACTCAAAATGTTGTGATCAAGAGCTCGATGTCCAAGAAGAGATCAGCTAGCAGAGTTGTTCCTCAGGGTCTGTTTTGGACTCAGTGCCATTCAACATCTTTGTTGGTGACACGGACAGTGGCGTTAAATGCACCCGCAGTAAACGTGCCAGTGACATCAAGCTGTGTGGTGTGGCTGACACGCTTGAGAACTGGGCCTGTGCTTGCAGCTCAACAAGCCCAGGTGCAAGGCCCTATGTCTGGGTTGTGGTGGTGAATATCTGCTTGGTGGTGAATGGATTGAGAGCAGTCTGAGGAGGTGGTCTTTGGGGTGTTGGTCGACAGGAAGCTTGACCCAAGCCACCAATGCGTGCATGCAGCCCAGAAGGCCAACTATATCCTGAGCTGTAACAAGTGTCACCAGAAGGTCAAGGCAGTGATTCTCCCCCTCTGCTCTGCTCTTGTGAGACACCTCACCTGGAGTACTGTATCTAATTCAGGAGCTGCCAGTGTAAGAAGGATGTGGAACTGTTGAGTGAGTCCAGAAGAGGACCACAAGGATAGTCAGAGGGCCTGGAGCACCCCTATGAGAACAGGCTGAGGGAATTTGGGCTGTTCAGCCTGGAGAAGAAAAGGCTCCTGCAGGACATTATAGCAGCCTTCCAGTACCCGAAGGGGGGCACAGGAAAACTGGAGAAGGGTTTTTTAATGAGGGATTGTAGTGATAGGATGAAGGGGAATGGCCTCAAGCTAAAAGAGGATAGATTTACATTGGCTTTTAGAAAGAAATTCCTCATTGTGGAGGTGGTGAGGCACTGGAACAGGTTGCTCAGAGAAGGTGTATATGTCCCCTCCCTGGAAGTGTTTAAGGGCAAGTTCGATGGGGCAGCCTGGTCTGAGAAGTCCCTGACAGTGGCAGGGAGGGTTGGGACTGGATCTCTGAGGTTCCTTCCAACCTGAGCCATGAATGATTCTGCAGTACTGTGATTGTTGGCAAATGTGAATTCAGTGAAAATCTGGCATTGATAATTGGAGACAGAAGAGTTGAAGGTGAACACATTAATAAAAATAGCTCTTGATAAGAATTAAGACACTTCATTAAAAGAACTGATAAGTAGACTTTGGTGTGAAGTGAGGCGTGTCTTCAGATAAGTAAAGATGCAAAGGTGGCCCACTTCATTCAATGCAGGAAGAGAATTGCCTACAGATTTTGTGAATCTGTACTACTGATGTTCTGAGTAATTTTCAGCCCCTGGAGTAAGTGCTGAATGAAAATTGTGAGCAACGTCTACCTTTTTGCCAAACAAATGACAATTATTACCAGGTATATTCTAGAAACCACGTAAGAAAACAGCAGAAAGGCTTTCCTTGGCTTCAGGTGTCATATGAAAAATTACATTAGGCTATAGCCCCCTTACTGCTTTGCATTTGATCTGACTAACTTTTCAGTGTAAGATAATCAGAAAGTATGAAGTAGGTGAAGTAGTATGAAATGAGAAGTGGGAACCATGCAGCAGTATCTCCTATAATGAATGCTTATGGCAGTTGCCTACTTCAGAGACCGTTGTTACGCCTTTAGAATCTTGACTCAAAATGTGCAGCGTGAGGTCCTGCAGTCTGTCTTTGTTTACTGCCTGCTTGGGAGGGGGTTGGAAAATGTCTGTGTAAAGGGAGCGTACGTATGCATGTCTGCTTCTACAAGGTCATTGAGGAGTTGCCTTAAGAGGTTATTTTCTACCCGTTTCTTCAGTGATTTTAATCCTCACGAGAAGTTCTTATCACACTTAAAATAGTTTGGAAATTCTGTTGGTAGGAAACTCCTGTGTTGTAAATCCGAACCAAATGTTGTTGGAAGCTGGATAGAAACTGTCCAAAAGCAGGTCTTCCATTTCCCGTCACATTACTGACATTATGAACAAATGACCTCTTTAAAACTTGTTTACTAGTAAATGAATCTGTGCAATTGAAGCTTGGAAAAGATCTTCCTATTCCTGATGTCCTGCTAGATTAAGGAATTAACTATTAGGAATGTATTGGAAAGAAACTTGGCTTCAAAGCAGAAATTTTAAAAAAATTAAGGAAATATTGTGGTCACACACTTCTCTTTCAAATTCCACACATTTTGTAGACAAGTTCATTCCCCTTCTGCAGTCTGGCTTTCCTAACTGCAACAACATTTTGCACAGGCATCTTCTGTGGCTTAGCATATGCAAGGATGTGCCCACACACAGCTACAAATGGTCCCGGGTACCCTTCCTGTCTCTTCTGTCTTTGGCAATACGGCCAAAGGATGCTCAAAGGAAAGTGCTGACAGATTATGTCAAGGTAAAATCCAGAAAGCGCTTGGTGTAAAGGATTACAGAGACATTAAAAATGGTAATTAGAGATGAAACAGGTCTCTGGCTAGACTTGTGTGTGTGTGTGAAATAAAACACTTGGTCCTTATCATAAAATTCTCTAGCAGCTTGTGCTAAAAGGAGTTAATCTGACTGACTCTTCAAACTGATTTCCATAATGGAGAAGAAGTTCAAGAAAAGATAGATTTAAAATAAGCGAATCCTCCAAGGCATACATATAAATTCTATAAAAAGTGAAATGATAGGTGCTTTAAGCCATTTACATGAAATAAAATTGTAGCCTGTAGCACTGAATAATGCTTTTTATTGCATTATTTAAAAATTAATGTCCATTAAAATCCGAAATGGCCATTTCTTATTTTCTGCAGTGAAAGGTATTAACAAATCTTTGGTTCTTCTATGTGTAGAGCAGATGGAGGCAGCTAGTAACTGTTTAGGGTAGGTCACACAGAAAGCAAGCCAGTACAAAGGACGAGCGATTTATATTGCAGTGGTGGATTGGCCTGGGCTGGCTCACAGATGCCCATCTAGCTGTACTCTCGCTCCCTTGGTCTTGGATGGAGAGAAAGAGAGAGATCACTTAACAATTACTGTTTTGGGCAAAACAGGCTTGACCTGGAGAAAATGAATTTGATGCCAATTTCAGATAGAGTAGGATGGTGAAAAGCCAAGACAAAAGCAGAACCGTCTCCTGCCAGCGATCAGACTCCATTCCTTCAATCCCAACTTTTCTACCTGCCCAAACAGTGCAGGGGAATGGGGAACTAAAGGTGTGTTGTGTCTCTTCTATGCTTCTCTCTTCTCTTCTGTTTCTCCTTATGGTTATCCTCTGCTTCAGTGTGGGTCTCCCCAAGAGTACAGTCCTTCCCACAAGCTGCAGGAATGCTACTTCTGTCTGGGCTCTCCAGGGGCAGCAGCTTCCTTCGAGATGTGCCCACCTGTTCAGTGTAGAGCCCTTCAGGGGCTGCAGAGAGACAACCTGCATCTTCACGTTTTGCATGGACCACAGGGGAATACCTATTCTTCCTCATACTTTATCTACTCTCTTCCTCTGCTTGTGTGGCAGCTTTGCCCTCTCCCAAGCCTCTGTTCCCCAAGGCACCACCCTGTCATTGGTGGGTTGGAGCTGGCTTCCATTGTCTGTGTCAACACCAGGCAACCCTGCCTGCATCTTGGCATGGACATCCAGTGCCGTTGGATGTGTCATGTCTCAAAAGTTACTGTCAAATCACTTGAAAAACCTCTAAATAAGCAATTGTCTTTATGTTGCAACAATCTGATAAATTCTCCATTTTAGGTTTTCTGTTGGGGCTTTGCAGAACCCCTTGCTGGGCAGACCAGGCAACTCCAAATTAAAGGATCACAAAACCCAAGTGTTGAGCTTGTCAGCGTATCCATGGATTTAAAACTTGGTGTGCTTACTGTTTCTCACCTTCACTTTCAACTTTTATGAAAAAGCTTGCTTAATGTGATTTTAATACGTAATAATTTTAGAGAGACCTTGAAAGTTTGAAGTATTTCTGATCATGTGCTTAGTCTCAGCAGATGTAAGCATCTGCAGACTTTCACCCAGCCCTTCCTAAGCTGACTGCAATGATGTGAATAGCTCTTTCTAGTGGGACGTATGAAAGACTTCCAACATCAAGAAAAGGAATTGACTTGCCATCTTGGCCCAATTTTAAACCTATGTACTTTTCACCCAAGATAGGATATGGACTTTATAGCTTGTCTGCAGAGTCGTTAGATTTGGTCTTTTGCTGAGCAAAAATGACATTAATTCAGAGAGTCAGACCTTCTGTGGAAAAAGGCTTGTGAACCCCAACTTTACAGGCTGTGATGAAGTGTTGCCCCTTGAGCATCACTGCTCAGCGTGTGTGTCTTTTGCAGAGGCACCTTGGAAAAGGCCTGGGATTTGCACCGAATGCAAAGAATTTATGCTCTTTATTAATCCTATTTGGGAACAAAACTGGAATAGCCTTTCTTGAGCAGAGCCAGAAATTTATGCATGCTGTGTCTCACTAGTGAGATTCGTTAGAGTACGCTCACTCAGCTAAGCTCTTCAAAGGGCAGACCGCTTCTCCCCAGTCTCTGAATGCCCATCAGGTCTAGGTTTTGAAATGTGCAGAAGTTTTGACACTTTGGACAACACAAACTGTAGGAATCTGGAGAAATATTTTCAGCAAAAACTGCGACTGGTTTTGGAAGATTTAACTTGTGTATTGAGAAACTTGATTAAATGCATGATGTGCAGTTGACATCTGAGCGAGTCACCTTTAAAAGATGTGTTAGAGTGCTAAATAGCTCATCCAAACCAGCCTGTACGAGGATAAGCCTGATGAGCCTCCATTAAAACTTGAGGCTTTGGCAGAAGCTTTGGTGTAGAGTAGGGAGTGTGTGAGCCAGTTTGTTTGGTGGACTGTAAGGAGCAGTTTGGTTTTGTGCTAAGGTAGAAGCCTGGGTGCTGATGGGGAGTTGCCTACCTTTTGTCCATCACATGCATTCGTTGTCTCAATGCTTAAGCAGAGCTCTTTCTGATTTGAGGTTGAAGAAACTGAGCTAATGTGCAGGAAGGGTCTGCGTGTTGTGTTCTTTTTGAAATAGAATACAGATTTGTAGAAGACACTTTCAAATGCAGGGTTCTCCAAAGATGATCGTGTAACTGCAGCTGCTGAAATGTCTGTGTGTGCTAGCTGCCCAGCAATGTGGATACATGCTGTCCCTTCTCCCTCTGCTAAAATACTAAGGTAGGACTCGGTGGATGTGGTGCTTACAAATATTCTGAAGCGTTTTGTATACTCTGGAAAATACTTCTTGTTCCTCATATAAATAAACAGAATTACACAAGAAACAAAAACTTAGGGGCTGATAAACCACCTTTTTTCTCAAAGCTGATTCCCTCTATGATTTCAAGAGTCCAGACTGTTGGTTCTTTGTGGTTCTTGAGCTGCTTATGTGTGTCTTGGTTTACAATCAGTGCTAATTCAGCTTGTGGCTCTGTTACTGTGTGGTAGCACATTCCTGAAGTAGCTTGTTTTAATGGAAGAACAAAAGTTATTGGAGAAATGATTTCCTCCAGTCGCCTAACAGTGTATGTATTACTTATAGTCTCATTATTTGCATAATCATCTTCTTGCTTTGCTGATGTGTAAATCTGGAGCAGATGTTACTGTATGCTAGTGTAGATAGGGACTAATGGAACCTAGTTCTGTCTGGGCCCTTTGGACACTAATTCCTTTATGTATTCATGTCTACAGCTGATAAGAAATATCTTTTTCAAGCTTTTCCTATACTTCATACACTTTAATTCTTCACATCACATATATTAAGCTTCTCTTTTTAGCTTAAACTTCTAATATGAATCTCAGACATCTTCATGGAGACACATTTCTTCAAATGTCAGATGAAGCTATTGACCGCATCTGTAAATAATAACAAAACCCCCCAACAAACTCAAATCCAACTCATTAATAGGTTAAAGGCTGCTATTTAAACTTCTTCCCTGAGGCAGGTAGTGTGGTGTGGCCTGTGGCCATGTAAAGATTTCTGCCTGACAGCATAAGAACAAGGAGGTTGCTCAACAGCAGTAGTGGTTAGATGCTGAGAGCAGGCTGTGGAAGGGCTGAGCTAATTAGTTGTGACTTCAGCAGCAAGATGACACCTTCAGGACACTAACCCTGTGTCTTGCATTGATTTGTTCCCTCTTAAAGATTCCAGATTGGAAAATAGCTCTGTAACTGTTCTCTGTAAATGGAGTGAGTACAATGTGCGTACCCCAAAGAGAGGAAGAAACCAGTCAGTGCTGGGAATGTAGTGCAGGAACGCTTCAGTGGCTCGTTTACTGACCTTAGCTGGCCGTTGGCTGTGAAGGACCTGAAATAACTCTAAAGCCAAGGAAGCACTGTTGCGGGGCTCAGGTGCTGCAAGAGTGCAGCAAGTGTACAGGGTCAGATGGGATCTGGCACAGTGTTCCGGTGAATAAATCCTTCCCAGAATCCATGGAACCAGGGAATGCAGCACAAAGCCGTGTTGAAACTTGCGTGCCTTGGAGTTTACAAGCCTTGGCTGCGCTCGGATAGAACGTGAGAACCGGGGAGTTCCACAGCGTGTAATCCACAGCGGTAATCCACAGCGATCACAGTTCAAGGATTATGTATGGTCTTAATACACCTGAGCTGGTTCTGCATGAAAGCAGCTCAGCTTTATAGCCAAAACAGGTGGCAGCTTTTTCAGAACCATGCTGGTAGTGAGTGAAATACCGCTGATCAGCCAGGTCTGTGATCACTCGCTGCCATTGCTGTTTTGTAACAGAAGAACTTGCGGTGCCTGAGCGCTGTGTTTAGGCTCTAAAGCCCTTTCATTAGCTTTCCTTCAGGACTTAAGAAAAAAAGTTAAAATTGTAAATGTCTCTGCCTGCTATTTAATTCTGCACTAACTTTGCGTTCTTCACCTTCGCTTTTTCTGGCTTGCTTAGTAGCGTTTTCCTTTAAAGAACATTCCATTAAAAGAAGATTTGAGATTAGTTAACTTGCTCTCAGCAATTTTTAAAATGGCTCTTCTGCCCATTGGAGCTTCCCATGGAATTTGAACTGGAATTCAAAAAAGAAAACTTCTCTTGTGCTGAATTTAGAGCAAAAAAAAAAAAATCCCAACAGCTTTAAACTGACATATGTGACTTGCTGTTCTCCTTGGTTTTTGTGTTGGGTTTAACTGCAGGTACCAAGCAGGGGTGATGTGATTGTTATTAAGACTAGCTCTTACAAAACGTTGTCATGTGTGCTATTCAAGGCATATCTAGTAGCATTATCTGCATACTAAGTTTACTACTTCACATGTATATTAAGTGCATTTAAATATTCCTTCAGATTATCTGATTTCCAGCAAAGAATAAAAGACAGCTCAGTGTCAGCGTGTTGAGGATGTTAGCCTTGTACAGGTGTCTACAAAGTCACAGAATTGTCAGGGCTGGAAGGGACCTCAAGAGATTTCAAGTCCAACCCCCTGCCAAAGCAGGACTGCCTAAGGCACACTGCACAGGGCTGCATCCAGATGGGCTTTGAGCATCTCCAGGGAGACTCCACAACCTCTCTGGGCAGCTTGTTCCACAACCGAAAACAACCTGGCACCATCCTCCCTACAGCCACCCTTCTGATATTTATAAGCATGAATCAAGTCTCCTGCCAGTCTTCTCAAAGCTGAACAGTCCCAGGTCTCTCAACTTTTTCTTGTAAGAGAGATACTCCAGGCCACTCAGTCATCTTCATTTCCCTCTGCTGGACTTTCTTCAGTAGTTCCCTATCTGTCTTGAAATGGGGAGCCCAGAGGCAGACTTGCCAAGAGAGAGTAGAGGGGGAAGATGACCTCTCCACCTTCTGGTCACATGGTTCTTAATGCACCCCCAGAACAGATCAGTTATGTCTGGTTTGCGGGAAGAGTATTAGTGTTGATGATGGGGAGTTGTTTAAGCAAGGTGTGGCTAGGGGCCAGGCCTGCAAGCTTCTGGTTCAGCTCACATAACTTGCTCAATGATGTCTTTTTTCTTCTTTACCCTTTGTTTATATCGCACAGTTGTGAGGGCAGTACCTAGCATGTTAAGGCTATCTTGTTTGGTGCCTTCTATTGGAATAGAACACGTTAAGGTGGAAACCACAATACAAATACTAGAGAAGAATGAAAACGAAAAGTCAATTAACCATCCCAAAAAAACAGCTGAGGCAAGAAGTTTTAAAATAAAGTCTTAATAAAAAAAATTAAATAATCCTCTTTCCATAAAATAAAAAAACCCCCATAGCCATAACCAAAAGAAAACCTGTAAAATCCATCACTGGTTCTACCTCATGTTTCATCCAGCTGCATTTGGGTTGGTGTCATTATAAGACAGTTATCTTCAGGATTTTCTGCCTATTCCAGCAACTCCTTGGTTACTGCTTGTTTGGGTTTTTCTTTTTCCTTTACAATCATAGAATCCTTAGGGATTGGAAGGGACCTTGAAAGATCATCTAGTCCAATCCCCCTGACACAGCAGGATCACCCAGACCAAGTCACACAGGAACACATCCGGGGGGTCTTAAACATCTCCAGTGAAGGAGACCCCACAACCTCCCTGGGCAGCCTGTTCCGTCACCCTCACTGGGAAGAATTTCTTTCTCATATGTATGTAGAACCTCTCAAGTTACAGTTTACACCCATTGCCCCTCGTCCTATCACTAGACGACATTGAGAAGAGCCTGGCTCCATCCTCCTGACACCCACCCCTCAAATATTTGCAGACATTAATGAGGTCACCCCTCAGTCTCCTCTTCTCCAAGCTAAAGAGACCCAGCTCCCTCAGCCTCTCCTCATAAGGGAGGTGCTCCTCTTCCTTCATCATCCTTGTTGCTCTACACTGGACTCCCTCCAGCAGCTCTATGTTCCTCTTGAACTGGGAGGCACTGAACTGGACACAATACTCCAGGTGTGGTCTCACCAGGGCAGGGTAGAGGGGTAGAAGGACCTCTCTAGATCTGCTAACCACTCCTCTTCTAATCCACCCCAGGATGCTGTTGGCCCTCTTGGCCACAAGAGCACATTGCTGGCTCATAGTCATCCTGTCCACCAGGACCCCCAAGTCCCTTTCCCCTACACTGCTCTCCAACAGGTCAGTCCCCAGCCTATACTGGTACCTGGGGTTGTTCTTGCCCAGATGCAAGACTCTGCACTTGCCCTTGTTACACGTCATTACATTTTTCTCTCTGCCCAGGTCTGGCTGAATGGCAGCACTTATGTTTTCAGACCGAATTCTGTTACCCTACAGGCTTGATTGTTTTCCATCAGGTCTCAGCATCTGAGCATGTCTGGTTTTATGGTTGGTTATGCAAGCTGTGGACAGTACCCCTGTCCTTTCATCTCTAATTGCAGCCCTTAGAGACATGATTCAGTGCAATATTTAAATAGTACTTGTGCAAGGAAGGGCTGTGCTGATGCTTTTGATATGGAATGCAAACCACAAATGCAACTGAGTGGGGGAGAAAAGCAGCGTTTCCAAACTTTGAAATGTAGGTAGCTGACATGAAAAAATACTGGTCTCTGGTTGTGTTCCCTGCAAAAAGCCTTTTTGTGAGAGGGTGTTTGTGTAGGTCTGAGTGTGTCTGACAAAGCTGGTACTAGATGTGGTCACTTTTTGTCATTTACTTCTTGTTTTCAGAATGTGCTTTTGACACTGAACGATTCTTTCTGGAAATGCAAGAAACTTCTTGAGTGCAACCAGCCTCTGTAAAGCCCCTTCTGTCGTTATGACAATGCATTTGAAAACAATACATCTAGTTTTCAGCTACTGCTGTGAGTTAACAGGCTTTTTAGACTCTTCCAAGACAAATTAATCTCTTCAATATATATTTGCATGTTTTTTCTTTCCCAGTTATGTGAGAGATGGAGGACTAGCCTCTGCCATTGCCCATTCTTTGTTAAAGTGAATAAACATTTGTGGTACCTTGGTGTAACTCCAACATTTTTGTGATAACACTTAGGCTGCTGTGTTTTGGCCGTGAAACGTGACTGTGTTGCTATTATGTGCGTGTCGATGGAATGAGCACAGAACTACCATGTAAAGGATTGCCTTTGTCTTCCATGATTGCAGCTGTAGCTGAGGCTTTTCTGTGTCATGATGCAGATAAAAACAAATCTGGTAGCTTATTATAAACCACTATGAAACATTTTGGGAAAGTCATCTGGATCTCATTTGCCTGTGGAATTGTTGTTCAAGTCTGTGGTCCCTACTGTGAACCTTACTACTGTGAAGATGAATCAGAAGCAGAAGAGTAAAGTATGTGTCATCTAGAAGGAACAATAAAAACATCAGATTGTGTACTTTAACTTGCTTTTTTTCACATGCTGCTGTTGCAGAGGTCCTGCTGAACTTGATATTCATTACAGTTAAGAGATTTGTTGTAGCAATTAATCAGAAACTTAAGAGTTGATTTGTTGGAGATTTTTATCACAATTTTTTTATATCTGAATTTTTACTTGGTGCAGTCTGTAAACTTTTAACTCAAAAGGTTTTAGTTAAAACATTAGATACTGAAATCTCTAAATATCTGTGTATTCAACACATTCCAATTGTGTTTTAGTCGATGGGAATTTCTAGGAAGTCTGACAGCATTATCAGAATTGGAAGTTTCAGGTTAAATTGGTTTTAGAATGAGGAACTAGTGTACGATTTTGCATTCATGACTTAGATGGCTTAGATGAATAACTTGTGTTAACCAACATGGACTTTGATTTTGATATATTACCATTTCCTAGAATTGTAGGGGCTCTGCTTAAATAGATTTAGTACTTTAATTCAGTCTTGAGGAATTTTAGTAGCCTTAGGAAAAATGTTTGGGGGGTAGGGGATGAGGGAGGGCGACTACAGTTCCAAAAGTCACTGCTACAAAGCAGTGTTTTCTTTTGGTTATGTTTCTTATGTCCTGAACACTTTTGAGCCACCATCACAACTGAGGTCTTGTTTTGAGGTCTGACTATGGCAGTTTTAAATACGACAAATCTGCTTTTAGCTGTCTGAAAGCATGTGATAGCTTAATTTTACACATCTGAACTCTTGCCAGACTTCATAGGAAAAAGGATTGCTGGGCTGCTGCTCCCTTGTTTCTCTTGGTGCCGATGGAAATGTCTTCATGTTGCTTGTTTTCATCAGGGAAACTGCGATTACACATCGGGATTGGGACTTGTATTTGTCATGTAAAATGTTACTGACATATGTAACATAACATATTGCATCAATATATGTTCACATGTCGATGGGAGTTCTTGGAAGTTAAAAGGATGATTATTTGTAGAATGTTGAGCTAGCAGTAGAAGGCAAGTTTCTGAATAATTAAAAGAGATTTTAGAGAAAATGAAGACCCTCTTCTCTTTTTGAATTTTATCAGAGAATGCTTTTAATACCTGCACACACCTTCGCTTGAAACTATCTTTAGAATGGCATCAGCGATTTTCAGCTTTGCTCTCTATAGCTCTTTAGCTGCTCGAAGCCTGCTGGCGTTAATGAGAATTGAGACTATTGTTTCCTCTCTGGTAATTTCAACTTCAGTTATCTGTCGGAGGAAAAGTGATCAGTTCTCCTTAAATAACATCAGAGTCTGCATTTTGTGGTAACATTTGGTTCAAAGCGCTTTTAAAAACCTCAAGCTGTTTATGCCTAGCGGTCTCTGCTAATTTCTGTGCTGTGTTTCCCTTTGCAGTGTTGTTCTGCCCCGGGCTCTTACTGTTGTCGTCTGAGTTGACCCTTTCTGGTACCCCTAGAAATCCTTTAAGTTAACATGAGGTCTGCAGAATTTTCTTTGTCATTGCCCTGACCACCTGACCACTAGGAATTCCATCAACGACTGATGTAGCACTTCCAGATGCGTTAACTGAACAAGGTGCCTCCAAGTTTAGTACAAAACGAAGGTCGTAAAATTATAGTTGAGCGTAATCTTGGCTTTAAACTTGCTGGTTCCCTCATTGCTGTTCTAGAGATTTTGTGTGGATCGTGAGCTGCGAGTCAGCTTAACTGGATAAAACAAGCAGCCTGAATTAAGGTTTATTGAACTTTTCTTGCTTGCCAGCAATAAGTAAATTTGTGTTTAGCTTGGATTAAAAGGATTGAACTGTTCTGAGGATCTACCTAAAGATGGTTAAATACTAGTAAAAGACTTTGAAACTGGATTGTATGCTTTGGGCTGTCTTAAACATGTACACATGTGTTGCAGTTTGAGAACTGCTAGAACTTGTAGAAGTGCTTTCATGAGGAAGAAAAGTTTTGTTGTGTTCTGGGGGACCTACTCCGGTTGCACGGGTCACAGGACCTCCCCCCCCCCGGAAGCGTCTGTCCTGTGACCTGCCCCTGAAAGGTGGGCTGGGGGAGCCTATAAA
>VXBP01003971.1:0-17270 GCA_013400115.1 Rhinopomastus cyanomelas
GCCCTTTTCTGGGCCAACCTGCGGGCAGCTATCAGCGTGCAGTTGCCGGTGCCCGAGGCCGGCGAGGAGCAGGGCGGCAGGGCGGGTCGGTACGTGCAGGCCTGACTGCTGCTCTTGCGTCGCCGTGTGCCCGTCAGGGTTTCACGGGTCCTAGTCTGCCGCATCGTTTGCAACGCCCGTGGAGCTCGCTGCTGCTGCTCCCCGCCGTGACGGCAGGCAGAAGGCTTTTGCAGTTGCCCATCAGTAGCGCAGGGCAGAGCACACATTGCCTGGCAGCTGCACCTCTTTCCTTGGCATTCGGTTCTGACTGTCCACACCTGAAGTCCTAAAAGCCCCTGCGGTTCAGTGTCACCGGGAGCGTCAGGCGATGCCCTCAGTCTTTGCTCTGACATGGATGCTGTGGGGGTAAGCTGGTAGGGATCTGCTTCCCTGGGTCTTCATACACAGAGCACTCACAGAATCCCAGAGCATCAGGGATTGGAAGGGACCCCAAAAGATCACCCAGTCCCCCTGTCACAGCAGGATCCCCTAGGTCCAGTGGAACAGGAACATGGCCGGGCGGGTTTGAAGCGTCTCCAGAGAAAGAGACTTTGGAATCCTCGAGCAGATTCCTGTGCCTGGCGAAACCTGACTCACTGGGGCAGAACAGAGGGAACCGACGGCTTCAGGTTCGAGCCAGGAGCGCAGCCTTCCGCGGGGTGATGCCCTGGGAGGGCCGGCTCTGCCCTTCTCGCAGCCGAGGGTGGCACCAGCGGCTCCGGCTGGAGCAGATACAGCGCCCTTGGTCCCACGGGAGAACCGCAGCAGGGCTCTGCGGGCTGCAGAAGGCAGCTCCGGGCAGGCTGCTCCGCGTGGGGCTCCTGGCTTGACTCAGTGTCCGTCGGTCTGTCCTCTCCCACCGAGGGGGCTGCAGAGAGGAGACACGGACTGACTGCCACCCACATCGAGAGGTGAGCGGTGACCCCTGCCTTGCTGGGAGATCTTCCCGAGGAGACCTTACTGCTACCTGCAGCTACCTGCGAGAGCTGGGGGCCGGTCTCTTCTCACAAGGACCAGGACCAGAGGAAGCAGCCTCCCGCTGTCCCACGGGAAGGTGAGGTTGGCCCTGAGGAGAAATCTCAAGGAAAGGGCCCGCAGCCCGTTCAGCCGCAGGCAGTGCTCCCGGGGCTGCATGAGCAAGCGCCACACGCCCTCGCTGCGTGCTGACGGCGGCCGCAGGACTCTGCGCAGCACAAGTGCGCGTTCACAGTTGGCCCTGACCCTCAACGCCCGCGGGACTACTGACGCAGGACGGCGCCGGGTCCTGAACATCCACGGCTCCAGGAAGAGATCAGCAACACCGGACTGACCCCCTGAGCATCCCACCAAACCCACCTCAGCTGCTGGTCTCCCTCATCACAGCAACCCGTCGTCATCCCGGTTCCCAAACAACTGCGAACTGGCGACTGGAGCTACTGGGGCGCCACGGAGCCTCTCGGGCGGCGATGTCGGCACGCGTGGAACTGCCACTAAACCCCGGAGCCTGCAGAGGGCTGGGAACTCTTCCAGCGCTGCCAGCAAACCCCGCTCTGTCCCTGCTGTGGAGCAGCTGCTCATTAGTACAATCCTCTGCCCCGCAAACTCCTCGAGGGCAATGATCCGGCCGGCCTCAAAGGGCCCAATTAATTGCCCAGATGTTTTGGCTCTGCAGAGAAGCCAACGAGGGTGGGTGACGAGACAGATCCGCTGTGACACCCCTCGGCCCTGCTGATGCAGTGGGGCTGCCTGGTGCTGTGAGAGCACACGGAGCCTCCTCACAAAGGCTTCACAGCAACAGGGTCACAGAGCATCAGCGACTGGAAGGACCTCGCAAGATCACCCAGCGCCATCCCCCTGCCACAGCAGGATCCCCCAGATCCAGTCGCACAGGAGCATGACCGGGGGGTTTGAAATGTCTCCAGAGAAGGAGACTCCACAGCCCCCTGGGCAGCCCCTGTCAGGACTCTGGCACCATCACCGGGAAGAACCGCTTCATGTCCAACGCCACCTTCTCACAGGAACACTGTGGGTCCAGACCCACACACACCACCGGAGCAGCACAGCCTGGGCACAGCAGACACTGTTCCCTGAGGTCCAGCACAGAGAAATCCTGCTCGGGGGAGGGCAGAGGGGGCTTACAGTGGGCTACTTGCCAGCCCCGAAGGGCCACGTGCTGCATTTCTGCATCACCAAACACCAGAGGGCCAGCCCAGACACTGGCACAGAGACCAGAGAGAGCGTCACACGAGGTCTCTGCTGAACAAACCCACCCCTCCAGTGGGCAACAGAGCCACGGACGCACTGTGCTGCACACGGGGGGCGGGCAGCCCTGCGTTACCTGCACGGGGGTCCGGTTCCTGACAGGTTTTCCTCTTGAGCAGGGTGAATCACTGCGGCTGCTGCTGTCTGTGGCCGCACTACTCAGATTTATTTCTGCGGCACCAGCCCCTGCCTGCGGAGAGCTGACCTCTCAGCGTGTGTCCTTCCACAACCACCGTCCACACTGCAGCCATCGGCGAGGAGGGGAGGTCCGCTGGCTGCACTGTTGAGCGTGAAGGGAGTGCGTAGCCCTTGCAGGGCCCCGGAACAGGCTGCCCGGGGAGGCTGTGGCTGCTCCTCCCCGGCAGTGTCCAAGGGCAGGGTGGATGGGGCTCTGGGCACCCTGCTCTGGTGAGAGGTGTCGCTGCCCCTCCAACCTGCACCAGCCCGAGGCTCTACGAAATAACAAGTCTCCGGCAAGGACCGGCGTTTCGGGTACTCGGCAACGTTTACTACGTGATCAGGAAATGCTGGGCCAACGGTGCGAGGAGCCAGCAGCAGCTGCTGGCTCCCAGATCCCTCCTTCACAGCAGAACACGTTAGACAGACAGTCTGCAGGAAGGGCCTGCCGAGCCACCCCCGGAGCCAGGAGAGTTCACATTCTGTAGGTGCGACCCGCGGCAGGGACGCCAAAGGGTGAGAGAACCTGTAACTGACCACACGAAAGCCTTTAATGGTACAAACTCCAGACTCAGGCCAGCTGAGTCCGCATCGCGCTGGGTGTGTAAAAAAGGTGAGGTGGCAGGGAGCGGGGACAGGAGCCGCTCAGACGAGCAGGTGGCGCTTCCTGTGGAGGGCGAGGTGGTCCGAACGGGAAAAGCTGCGGTCACAGTCTGGGCACTGGAAGGGTTTGATGCCCGTGTGCTTGCGGAAATGCCGCGTCAGTTCATCGGAGCGGGCAAACTTCCACGTGCAGCCCTCCCAGGTGCATTTGTAGGGTTTCTCACCTGCAAGAAGAGACACACCAGCAGGGATTCAGTTACCGCTCGGGCAGGTTCAGCCTCCTGCCTCCTCAAACGTCAGCCAGTACCTCACTGCCACACAGAACGCGCCCCACCAGCACTGCGCTGCAGAGCAGCCTGCGCTGGGCTCTCTGCACTCCGAGTTACAGCTCAACGGACTGGCCCCTGCCGGAGCTGGGGCTGCTGCTGCCTGGCTGCTCCTCCCTCGGCTCCGTTAGCCCTTGCTTGGTCTTCACAGAGTCCCAGAACGCTGGGGATGGGAAGGGGCCCCGAAAGGCCGCCCAGCCCAATCCCCCTGCCACAGCAGGATCCCCTAGAGCCTCAGCCTCCTCGCCCTCTGTCCCCTCCCCTGCGCTAACTGCCACAAACTAAACGTGGTGAAAGAAAAGCCGAGCAGAGCTCAAACCTGTGTGGGTCCTTCTGTGAGCTTTCAGGTGGGAGCTCTTGGTGTAGACCTTGTTGCAGCCTTCGTAGTCGCAGCGATGTATCCTGCGTTTTCTCTGCGAGTCCGGAGACTCCACAGGCAGGGGTCTCTTTCCTGGCTGGACGATAACCGACGGGTGGTTCCTGCAAAGGCCGCTCGGCGTTAGGAAGGAACCGTCGCGCCCCCTTCTCGTGCAGCCCAGCTCAGCAGAGACGAGGCAGGGCAGAGCCCTCGGCCCACCGCCGCTCGGGGTCTGGCAGGGACGCAGCGCTGCGCTCATGCAGAAGCGCTCCCCGTGCTCCAGCAGCAAGGCTGCACATGGCTGCTGCCCCGGTGGCCCCGAGCGGCTGCTCTTCCTACTCCCCAGCTTTAACGAAACTGGAGCAGGAAGAATCCTCTTCCCAGTCCCGACTTTCAGCCCAGCCCAGCCCTCCAAAGCCCTGAGCTCAGAGGGGGCTTTTCTCGTGTTTGTCAACAATTCCTCTTCTTCCCTCCCATGCAGCTGCTCTGCCTGCGACGGGCTGCAGCTACCCCGTGTCACTAGCGAAGCTGCATCTGTGGGGTTTCAAAGCAGAATCACAGCACATGAGGGACTGGAAGGGACCTCGAGAGATCATCCAGCCCAATCCCCTGGATCCAGTGGCACAGGACCACGGCCAGGCTGCCCCGGAGGCCCCAGTCCCCAGGCTGTGCAGAATCAGCCTCTGTTGTTTCAGCAGCTCCTTCAGCCGCAATTCAGTGCTTCCTGTTTGGGGTGGCGGGAGGGTGCGGCCTCGCTGAACCACTGACGTGGACTCACTCCCGAGAGCAGAGCTGGGCTGCGGCCGGCACACCCACCGGATGCCTCGAGTGGTCCCTCCACCTTCACGCAGCCCTCGGGTGCAGTGTGTGCAGGACACGCACCAGCCACGCGTGCACCCCGTAACACACCCACCCATCCATCGACACGAGAGCTTCTGCAAAGGTGCCGCTGGCCGGGGTCACAGAACCCCAGAACATCAGGGATGGGAAAGCACCTGCGAAGACCATCCAGGCCTGTCCCCCTGCCACAGCAGGATCCTCCAGATCCAGTCATTAGGGGTTGGGAGGGACCTTGAAGGATCATCCAGTCCCATCCTCCTGCCACAGCAGGATCCTCCAGATCCAGGCGGGTTTGAAACATCTCCAGAGAAGGAGACTCCACAGCCCCCCTGGAAGGGCCAGCTTTAGCCACGAGCAAGAACTGCCGCCTGCAGGGCAGCCACAAAGCCCTTCAAAACACTCCCAAGTGAGGACAGGGTCTCTACCACAAACGTCACGCTCTGCACGGCCAAGCACAGGAGACCCCTTGGAAACCAGCCGATCCCAGTGGCACCTTCACTTCACCCTACACCTCACAGCCCGTGCTCCGTGGACCGGTTTCCTGGGGACACCGGACTCCCTGGGCAGCAACTGGTGCAGATCACTGACACAGGGGACAGGGCTGCAGCAGTCTCGGCCCCGGAGGAAGGCTGAGGTGGTACCACCCAGGAACAGCACTGACTGCCGCGCTCCTGCGGAAGGGGCCTAACGAAGGCCCCCAGCGGACGGACCCGCTCTCTGGCGGTGCCCTGCAGGGTCGGGACGAGCGCTGCTGCAGGAACGCAGCTACGCGCGGCAGGTGTAGGCGGCTGTGAGCACAGCCTGTGCCCGCTGCCAGGGAGGGGAAGGACCCGCCACCGCGTCTCCGAGAGGCAGGACTCTGCGTCTGCCCTGTGCTCCAAAGCACAGCAGCGGTCCCTCCCGCTCCTCCCCGCCGCTGCGACGCACTGCTTCTGCTCGTCTCGCGACGGCGCTCGTCTACTTACTCCTGCACCAGGACTTGCTGCGGAGACAGCGAGGTCATCACCGGGGGGGACATCTGCTCGGGGTAGAAGTCAGTCTTCGACGGTTCGGTCCCCGGCTCCACTTTGATGGTTTTCTTCGGCGCAGGCTTCTCGTAAGACTCGATGACAGGCACTGCGTGGGAGAGCGGGCTGGTGAAGCATCAAAGCCAGGAGGGCTCGTGGAAGTCCAAGACAAAACCAATCCCCTGGGTCTGCATTCAGAGCCGCAAACGGTGCGGAAACGCCACGACCTGCAGCTCCCGTCTGTGTCCTCGTGCTCCCCCCTTTCACCAGGCCTGACTTCTGTCAGTCCAAACACCACTGGACACCCAGCTCCACAGAGGCAGCCATCAGGATGGCAAGGTGGGCTTGTTCAGCCTGGAGGGTCCCAGGAGACCCTCTAGCAGCCTCCCAGTGTCTGAAGGAAGGGGGCTACAAGGAAGCTGGGGGAGGGCTTTTGACAGGGCTGGCAGTGAGAGGACAAGGGGAAGGGGTTCCAGCCTTGAAGAGGGCAGACTGAGGTTGGCCATGAGGAACCAATCCTTTGCTGTGAGGGTGCTGAGGTGCTGGAACAGGCTGCCCCATGGTTGGCAGCGCTGAAGGCCAGGCTGGCTGGGGCCCTGAGTGCCCTGCTCTGGTGAAGGTGTCCCTGCCTGTGCAGGGGGGTTGGGGCTGGGTGATCTCTAAGGTCCCTTCCAACCCCGGCCTTTCTACGGTTCCAAGACCCCGGTGAGCTGGGGTAGCAGTCAATTCTGCGCCTGCAGCCTCACAAGACCAAGACCCCACTCCCCCAAAGGCCGAAGCTGCAGCAGCACCGCGCCTGGCCGCACAGCAGCCCTGACCCCACCGACCTGGCACGCTGCTCGGGGTCTCCATCTCATCCGCGAGAACGGTGGACACCATGATGGGCTGCTGCAGGTGGGGCGTGTACATGAAAGGAACCGGCTGGACGACAACAGGCTGGATCACCGGGAGGATTCCGGGGCTCCGCAGCCCGTGCCGTGAGAGCGCAGCGGCCATGACGGGCGGGATGGTGATGGGCATGGAAAGCGGCTGCACGCCGGGCGGCGACGGCGCAAATTTACCGAGCGGCGAGCTGGGGGAGGACAGCGTCAGTCCGGGTGAGGTTCTCCTGTGAACAGTCTGAAACTTCATGGGGGAGGGAGAGCTTCCAGCTGAAGGGGGCGAGTTCCGCTTGTTCACCGTAAGGTCCACTGGCTCCATCTGGATTCCATGTGACAGTCCGTCGGGGCTCGAGTAGAATTTGTTGTGCAGCATGCTGGGCGTCGAGTAGATGACGCTGTACTTGTTGGGCTTCATCTGGTCGATGTAGTTGGACGGGAACGACTGTCAGAGGAGGGGAACAACAGCAAGGACGCTTCAGGACTAAAGCAACACCCACGACACACAACAGCTGCTGAAGCAGCGGCGGCTCGCGAGCCCGAGGCAGAAAGGAGGACTCCAGGAAGCACCCCACGGACTCTCCAAACAGAAGCGCACTACGATTACCCTGAGGGGCAGAGGCACCACTAAGTCCTCCCGCTGGCACCGCTGTCGCTGGTCACAGGCGCCTCTCCAGAGCTGCAGGCCTCGCCAGGGACGCGAACGCGGTCACCTCCAGCCAGCACTGCTCTCACCCCAGCACCGGACGAACCTAAACCTCAGGGGGTGCTCCCGGGTCTCAAAGCAGCTCCGGGCTGCAAACCTCCGGTCCAGTCCTCACAAGGCTGCTCCTGAGGCAGCCCAAACCATCAGAGCTCCCACCGTCCCCCTGACACACATGCCTGCTGCCCTTGCTCATCAGATCCTTCGCAGAGAGGACCCTCTCCAGCAGGCTGATGGCAAACTAACACAACTGAAAAGCTTCCCCCTCTCCTCCTCCACTGCCCTGGCTCTCCTCTGTCGCCAGGGTAAGGCAGCTGCACGGAAGAACTCACCACAGACACAGGCTCCATGGCTTCTTGCTTGATAGGGACTGGGTCAAACATCAGCATCTTCTTCTTCAGCTGGTCCGATGTCGCTCTGATGTCCCGGCCTGCAGGGCAAAGGGGAGGTGTTAGAAAGCTGCTGAAAGCCCCCAGTCAGCCTTCTGGATGGCAGAGAACGACTAGTCTGTCAGGTTAGTGTCAGCATTTCACAGCATCACAGAAGCATTCAGGTTGGGAAAGACCCCTGGGATCATCGTGCCCAACCATCAGCCCTACACTGCAAGGTCAACGGCAGCCCACTCGTCTGCCCAGGAATCTGGGACCAGTCTCTCCAAGAAGAGTCTCTTCCTGATGGCCAGTCTGACCCTCCCCTGGTGGAGCTGGAAGCCCTCCCCTCTGCTTCTGTTGCTAGTGACCTGTGGGAAGAGCCCGGCACCAACAGCTCTGCACATCCCCACACAGCTGCCTCCCCTCAGCATTCCAGCTGCTGTAAGCTCGTTCTTCCACAGCTGCTGCTGAGACAGAGGCACCCGCTCGCTTTGTCGGGGGTTATCTGACCGGTGGCTGCACATCAGCACAGCCACACCGCGGGCGCTAGCTGCCAGCGTGTGAACACCCCCCGGTGCAGACCAGACACTTCCCATCGGCATCACAGCTCCAGAAGAACCCGGCCCCTTCCCATGCCGAGTGTTCGGCGAGTCTGTGACACCTGCACGCTGAGCAGCTTGCCACAGCCCCCTCGAGCCTGCTCTGAGCGGCTCTCAGCCCTGCCCAGCGGGCGACCAGCAAAGCGCCACCATCCCACCCAGCAGATGGCACTGGAAAGGCACGAATGTGGCCAGGCTCCACCAGCCGGGCAGCCTCCTCCCTGGCTGGCAGCTGGGAAGGGTGGGTGTCAGGAGGAGGGAGCCAGGCTCTGCACCCAGTGACGGGACAGGGGGCAGCGGGTGTGAGCTGGGGCAGAGGAGGTTCCACATCAGTGTGAGAAGGACCTTCTTCCCAGGGAGGGTGACAGAGCCCTGGCAGGGGCTGCCCAGCGGGGTTGTGGAGTCTCCTTCTCTGGAGACATTTCAAACCCCCCTGAACTGTTCCTGTGCGACTGGATCTAGGGGATCCTGCAGTGGCAGGGGGATGGGACTGGGTGATCTTTGCAGGTCCCTCCCAGTCCCTGTTTCTGTGATTCTGTTACAGAGCTTCTCCAGAGCCACTAGAACCAGTTGTGGGTCTGGCATTTCCAACTCAGCTCAGGAGGACCTTTCCTAAGGCTGCAAACAAACTCACAGCACAGTTCTCTCTGTATCTAAAAGCAGTGGTCCAAAGGGATGGCTTGGACTCCATTCATGAACCACACAATGAGCACACTCCCACCCAGCGAAGCACCCGACTTCTACTGAGGAGGCCACAGCTTTCGGTCTTCTTGTGAAAGGTGACAGGATCCAGGGGATCCTGCTGTGGATCAGGGGGACTGGACTGGATGATCTTTGGAGGTCCCTTCCAGTCCCTAGTGTTCTGTGACTGGATCTAGGGGATCCTGTCCTGGCAGGGGGATTGGACAGGATGATCTTTGGAGGTCCCTTCCAGTCCCCCATGGTCTGTGAAAATCCTGCCTGCCAGCTCAAACCCTGCAAGCTCTGTCCTGGACATCTGAGAGGGGGCACTAGGGCGGGTAAACAGTCTTACCTGTCCCCCTACAAAGGCCAGAGAAGAGCTGGGTTCCACCGCACGCCCCGGTCTGACACTGCTCTAGTTGGCTGCAACGCAGCTCTGGGAGAGCCGAGCAGGGTCCCTACTGCCGGGGCCGCCTGGAGAGGGGGCCAGGAGACAGCAGTGCACTCGCACCAGGTCTCTGAACACACAGGGCCTTTGTCCCTGGCCTGGAGATAAACTCTTCTGCATTAAAGGGGTTTTCATGTGGGCCACAAGAATGCAGAGCGCTCGTAATCTGAAACTAAACAATTACCTCCGCTCTGGGAGGCAAACATTCCACCCTGCCCTTTTCTCTCCTCTCCCTCTCCTTCCTGCTGCAAACCACCCCGTTGGCCTCTCCTGCCTCCTCCCTTCGCTCCACCCTGCAGCTCTCTGCCAAGGCAGAGCGACTTGTCCAAACAGGACACGGCTCCTGATAAGACCCGCTCACGCCCTGTTGCCTCGGGAAGACACATGAAGCAACGGGGGCTGGACCGAGCAGGGGCAGGTGCGAGGGGACAGCCGGGCACAGCCCCGCAGCACCAAGCTGGCCACAGGGCCAGCCAGGCAGAGGGCACCCACCGTGCCCTGGGGTCCAGCGCAGGGGGAGCAGCCCCTTCCAGAGCCGCAGAGTCCATCACACTGTCAGGGCTGGGGAGACCACAGCTGGAGTCTCGTGTCCAGTGCTGGGCCCCTCGGTTCCAGAAGGACCCGGAGCTGCTGAAGAAAGCCCAGCACAGAGACACAGAGATGAGGGAGGGAGGGGAGCATCTCCCTGCTGAGGAAGGGCTGAGGGAGCTGGGGCTCTGGAGCTGGGAAAAAGGAGCCTGAGGGGTGACCCCATGGATGTTGATCAATATGTGAAGGGTGGGTGTCAGGAGGATGGAGCCAGGCTCTGCTCAGGGGCACCCAGTGACGGGACAAGGGGCAGCGGGTGTGAGCTGGAGCAGAGGAGGCTCCACATCAGTGTGAGAAGGACCTTCTTCCCAGTGAGGGTGCCAGAGCCCTGGCAGGGGCTGCCCAGAGGGGCTGTGGAGTCTCCTTCTCTGGAGATGTTTAAAACCTGCCTGGCCATGTTCCTGTGTGACTGGATCTAGGGGATCCTGCTGTGGCAGGGGGTCTGGACTGGGTGATCTCTGCAGGTCCCTTCCCATCCCCAGTGTTGTGTGATCGTGTGTGACTCTGTGCCCGAGAACCCCTTGATGCCGACTCCCCGACAGCAGGGAACAGGACACAAGCCCATGAAAGCTCCACGGCGCTCGGCCTGCGTCCTGCCCGTCAGGACGGGTGCAGGACATGTGCCCTGGACGAGACCAGCCCAGCGCGGCCACCAAACGCACCTGGCTACACGTCTGCGCTGCAGAGCAGCTGGAGCAGGGCGGGCAGCCGCACGGCTGCTGCACCCAGCAGTGCTGCTCCTCTACCTTCAGAGTCCCCCAAGTCTGCAGACTGGCTGTGAGAGGAAAGGGTGGGGTGGAGGGCCAGTTCTGGTTGCACACATCCAAGAGCTACAGAGCCTTCCCCTAACAGCGAGCCTGCGCTCTCACGAGAGCCCTGACCCTGACGAGAGTGAGCTGCCTCTTGCTGTGGGCAGGGCTCTCTCCGCCCGCGCCGCTTGCTCAATCCTCATGCCTGGGGGCAGCGAGCACGGCTGCTGCTCCCTGCTGCTGCTCCCTGCTCCCTGATCTGGGGGCTCACGGCTGGCATTGCTGGCACCCCTGCAGCACCCTGCACGGGCGCCCTCCCCAAAGGCACCGTGGCTCCTGCAGGCCCGTGTCTAGCGGCCGACGTGCGGCACAAGCTCTGCGGGACCCGGGCTGCTGCTCTGACACTTCAGTGAGCCCTCCCCTGAGACAAGGGGGTGGTGATGGTACCAAGAGAGTCTCCACTGATGGAACTCAAGGGGTGGGGAGGTTTTCTGAAGGTGGTCAGAAGTCTTCTCCCCGTGAACTCTGGCAGAGAGAGTTTCTGAGAGCAGGGCCCCCTGGAGAAGGCACCAAGCCGCTCTCTGGGGCTGCTGCGCTCACTGCAGCAGTCGCTCACCAAGACCTGAGTCAGCACAAGAGTGTTTCTAAAGTTCCATTAACTTTAATGGGAAGTCAGCAACGTCCAGCTCTGCCGGGCCCCAAAATAGCAGCAGGCGAAGAAACGCTCCGGCGCAGCGCGGCAGCCAGGCTCGGCCAGAGCTGGAGCAGGGGAGGGAGCAAGGGCCCAGAGCAGCCGGCCCGAGAGGAACGGAGCGGGGCGAGAATCGCAAAGAGCTCCTTCACCAAGAGAACGTTTCACTGGGCAGCAACCTTCTGGGTTTGTTTATTCACTTCTGGATTCCCACTGGGAAATGGAAGCAGCTGCTGGAAAAGTCCGGATACCGTGTAAAGAGAACATGGTGCCTGGGCACAAATGTCCTACTGGCTGAGCACAAAGGGAGAGCATCTCTACAGCAGCCTCTGAGTTAGTGCTTCAGGCCAGTTTGGCTTTTGAGAAGTCACAGAATCACTGCCCATTAGGGACTGGAAGGGACCCCAAAAGATCACCCAGTGCCATCCCCCTGCCACAGCAGGATCCCCTGGATCCAGTCGTACAGGAACACGGCCAGGAGGGTTTGAAACGTCTCTACAACTGCACAACCCCCCTGGGGAGCCCCTTCCAGGGCTCTGCCACCAAGTCCTCTACCTCCCTCCTGTCAGAGCTGCAAGCCCGGGCATCCTAACTGTGCTGGCCTCACTCTGCTTGGCCTGGAACTGCTCTGACCTAATTGCTGATCAGCTGTAGAGCAGAGCCATCTCTGTTTCCATTCACAGAAGCACGGCACATCAGGGATCGGAAAGGACCTCGAGAGATCACCCAGTCCAATCCCCTTCCGTCCCGCGGCGCCGCGAGGCTCGCGTGAACCGCGTCCCGCCTGCAGCTCCACACGCGCTGAAGCTCAGGGAGAGGGAGCGCAGCTCCTGGGGCACCTCCGTTAGCAGTGCTCTCCCTTATCGGGGCAGACCGCTGCCTGGCTTCCTGTCCCAAGCCACTTCTTAGAAGGAGAAACAGTCTAGCAAGGATAAAGGACCAGGCAGCTGCAGACAAGCCAAGCACTGGAATGGTCTGATAACCTCCCCTTCCACACCGAAGGCTGTCTTTTCCTGCAGAGCTCACTTGCGAAGGCAGCCCGACAGAAGAAGCGAAGACCGCCGTGGCGCCAGGAGAGCCAACAGAATGCTGCTCTCTCACACTCTGCCCTGCTGCTTCACGAGCACGAGGCAGAGAGCCACCGTGTTCCAGAGCAGGGGCAGAGGAGAGGAAACATCTCGGTGTGCATGCACGAGTAGCAGCCGGTACGACTACCGCGAGCGAGGGCCTGGGCGCAGGGCAGGCGCCGATGCTCCCCTCTGTACCTGCTGCACCCACACGCGTGTCCACAACAAGCCAGTGGGAGACTTGCAGAACGCAAGGGATGGAAGGCACCTCCAGAGGTCATCCAGTCCAACGCCCCTGCCACAGCAGCATCCCCTCGATGCAGCCGCACACGGACACGGCCAGGAGGGTGTGAAACGAGACAGGATGGCAGCAGGCTGGGCTCCAGCCCTTCACGGATCGGGCTGGCGGGCAACGCGGGCTGACCGCGTGACAGGCGGGCACACGCCTGCCTCAGCTCACTACTAAACACCTGCCAGAGCTCTGCCTTTCCACTGGGCTGGTCTACGCTTGCACCTCCTTCCCCCAGGAGCTACAAAACCCTCAGAGGAAGCCTCGGCACCAAGCGAACGCTGAACAGAGAAGGGCTGAACCTCTCCTACAGCCAGCTCTGCCCGACCTCATATTCTGGACTGGAAGCAGCTAGGCTCGGAATGAGCACACAGAGCTTCGCTGCTGACAGCATGAAAGAACCTCTGAGGGACCTCCTGTGAGTGCTGCTAATTAATATTAAAAAGCTGGTCTGCCCAACTATTATCATTTTAACCCCAGCCCCTGATTTTATGCAACTTGTGGCCACAGAGAGCTGTGAACCACAAACTGACGGTGTCTCTTACACACCAGTTGCCAGTACTAAAGGCAGCTAAATGCAGGGCTTTGCCTCCGTCACGGGAATAAACCATTTAATGCCTCTGAATCCCCTGCCAAAGATCCAGCATTAAGGTACTTAATCGGGTTCTAACGGAGGATAAACCCGTGCAGGGCACCCTAACATCTCCAGAACAACCACTCCTGGAGGATAAACCCGTGCAGGGCACCCTAACATCTCCAGAACAACCACTCCTGGAGGATAAACCCGTGCAGGGCACCCTAACATCTCCAGAACAACCACTCCTGGAGGATAAACCTGTGCAGGGCACCCTAACATCTCCAGAACACCAACTCGTAATCGCAGCTGAGAGTGAAAACAATGAACAACCACTCACCCAAGCGCTGTGGCCAAATGCTTCTTCTTATCTGGATTTCTGAGGAGACAAAAAACAGGCTGAGGTAAGGGTGTGCACACAGCTCACTGTTCACAGACAAGTCAGCCCTGAAAAAGGAAGGTCCAAGCATGTCTTTCAGGCATTTCTTACAAGATACCAGCAAGGATTGCAACCAGCTACCTGTCCGCACCCCAAACAGCACCAGGGAGAACTCAGAGGTGGCTCTGAAGGGGTAAATGGAAGGGTGGAAGTGGTTCTGTGTGCATGGACATCCAGCACAGTCCTGCCCAGAAGTGACACAGGGCAACACCCCGTCCTGCACTTCCACCCAGGACCCAGCTCAAAGCCCACTGGGGTTAACGCAAGTCTTCCTCTTGATTTCAAGGAGTTTTGGCTTGCTGAGGTCCTTCAGCTCTTCTGTCAGATCCAAAGCACCGGAGAGACTTATGTTCCCTTCCCGAGTTTCCTCCTGCTGTTTCTCCACGAAAACCAGGAGTAAAGAGATCGGTCTGATGCCTTCAGGAACCAAATGGTCCTTACCCCGAGGAAAAGCTACCCTGCAGTGCCTCATTTTCTTTACCACATCTGGATCTTCTCACTCATACAGGGAGAAAATGAATCTACTCCTTTGGAGATCCTTTTGGGGATACCAAGGGCCTGTGGCGGACCATCCCGGCCGGGTGAGGGCCGGGGCCAAACTCCTCAGGCAAGCTCCGCGCCTAGGGACGTGGATCCACATCTCACTCCTGCTACAGCAGCCCAGCTCCGTGACTTCGCTGGAGCTACTCCAGAGCGAGCAAGAGCCACAACCGGCTCACAAGCGTCTGGAGACTCGCAGCACGGTTTCTGCGAAGGGAGAGCAGCTCTCCGGCCCACAACTGCGTGGAGTGGAGGGCACGCGTTAAAGGTTAACTGGGAAAGCTCGTTGTGACACAACTGAGGCATCTGAAGCAATCGCGAGTGTGTGGAGACACGATAACTCATTGGGTGGGGATTGGGAGGTGAGGGGCAGTGACAAGGGGCCTGGACGAGGCCACTGATCTGCCAGAAAACAGCCCGAAACAGGAAAGAGCAGCAACATATGCCACTTGGAATGTGTGACGCAAACCCCAGCCTTGAAACAAAGAACAGGAAACAGCTCTGCTGGCTGCGCTGCGAGAGCGCACAGAGGAACATTTAGGCGGCCCTCCCTGACCCTATATTCATGAGCAGCTGGAGCCTTTTGAAACAACAACAGTGGGTGGAGGTGTTTGTTCATTGGGTGTGAATAAAAACACTGTCCTCATGCAGGGGACCTGCCCTATTTACAAACAGGCTCTCTTGGCGCAAGGGCGCAGGAGATTTTAGACACCACAGGTCATGACGATTAGCTGGAACCTTCCCCAGGACCTGTTTGGCTTATTACTGCACTTACAGAGTGCCAGCAGCTCCGCGCAGCGCCGGCTTCACGGCAGCCGACAGGCAGCGCCCAGCCGCCCACCAAGCACCCTGTCCACGGGCAGAGCTAAGGGGGAGCAGAGCGGGGTGGCCCGTGAGGGCAGGGGCTGCTCCGGGGCTGTGCCTCGCTTTGGTTCAGGGCTGCTCAGCAGCTGAGGGTCGGCAGCGCTCAGCCACGCGCAGACGTCGCCTCAGGAGCTCACTTCCCACAGATACAGCACCCAAACACACAGCCGAGCAGGCGGGACACGCCGACACCACGAGGCACTGCTTGCCTAGCTGCCACTCGTTCTTCTCCAGCCGCTCGCTCCCAGACCTGCTCTGGGTTCCTTACGCACCGCGAGCGCTGGAGCAGCGCTGGAGGACCAGCTGCGCACGCCTGGAGAAAAGTGCTCTGGTTGTGCTGGAGCAACGAGGTGCCCGCGTCCCGCAGCAGCGCTGCTCGCTGCTCTGGGGCTTCGTGGCCGGCGGTTAACAATGCGCGAGGTGACAAGTGGCTGGTGCAGGCCGTGTGGGTGTAGCTTTTATGCCGATGTTATCAGCTCCTTACTGTCTTCCTACTGAATATCTGGAAAGGTAAGCTGTTTGGTGGCTCCCATCTCCATTACCTTTGAGCCTTCGACTAATCTCCCGCACACTTACATCACTAGTTATCTGAAGAGTTTTGCTCTCGGCTAAACGTGTGCTGCCAAGGTTACATCCTCACAGTACCTGAAGGCTCCCTCACAGCTTCGCTACTCAGAGGAAACTCTTTCTCAGGGAAGAGAGAGACCATTTAGGGTCTCCGTTTCTTCCCTGCCCTCACCCCAGTGCCCCTCATGGGCTGCATCAAAGCTGTACAGGGTTTGCAGAGGGCGAAACAGTGTTTGCCTGCTTGGGAAAAGAGAGGCGGGCTTTTGGTGGCTCGATACGAGACAGAGTATTCTTGAGAAAAGCTGGTCTGGAGTAAATCCGTTCGGGGTCAGGCAGGATTATCGAATCCAGATGCAGTTCCTCTGGCACAGGCTCCTCAGGTTATCCAGACTCTGTGTCTTACAAGTTTGCCATGGAAACGTCAGTAGCGAGCAGATGTGTGATCCTCTGTGCCAGGTAACCAACGCCGTGGACGTCAGCTGGAACAAAGTCGATCTTCGGGGCTCTCCGACCGGCCACCCAAACACGGAGGCTGCTAGTTGGAATAAAGCTGCATCTTCAGGGCTCTCCAGGCAGCCACCTGAACTCAGCTTTTCCCAGCAATAACGCCCCAGAGCACAGCTCCACACACAGCGGCACTTCCTGAGCTTCCCAAGGTGAGGAAGCGAATGCGATGCAGCCGGCACAGGACCGAGCACCCAGTGGAGGCCAAAAGGCAACAGCTTCAGTGTATTTCGTGTGTAACTCTTGCAGGGCCACACTTGAGCCGGCCTGACGCGGGTCTTTCTCTCAGCTCCGCCTGGGTGCCGGGACCCGCCAGCGCAGCCTCCTGTCGCTCAACCTCCTGTCTCTCAACCTTCTTTCTCCAGGGCTCCCCTGCCTGTGCCAGACACTCACCGGAGACGGGGCCAAGCCCAGCACCTCCCGTTCCCACGTCTGCGCTAGCAAACCAGCCCGAGCCCGGCACCTGGAGAAGGGGCGCTCCGCTCGGCGGCGGCCGCTAGCCCCTCGGCGCTGCCCGCCCCAGCCTCGCCTGCAGCGCTGCGGAGGCTGGATGGCACCGGGGACAGCGGGGCGGTCGCTGCGGGCCGGTCTCTCCTGTTTTCAGCGGGAGTTAACGCGGGGGCACCGCGGCGGAACCCGCCTCCCCCACCGCCCCCCCGAGCCCGGGGAACCCGCTGGACTTTCCTCCCGCCGGCACCTCGGCCCCCGGGCGAGGGAAAGGGGCCGCAGCCCCGCTCGGCGGGAGGGCGGCCCGTAGGCCCGGGACGGGCCCCCCCGGGCGGAGGAGGCCGCTGCGTGAGGCGGCCAAGGCGGCCGAGACCGGCGCCGGAGGGGCCACACAGGTGCGGGGGTTCCCCGCGGCGGCTCCCGCAGGAAGTTTCCGAGGCTCCGCGGCAAGAGGGGCCCTTGCGGCGGGTCCCGCTCCCGTCCCCTCCCGCAGCGGGAAACTTTGCTGCGGCGGCGGCCCCGCCATCCCGCCCCGGCCCTCCGCCCTCTCACTTACGCGTCGGGGGCTCCCGCGGTACCGAGGTCGCGGCGGGGCCGGGCCGGGTGCGGGGGCGCTCCGGAGGGCGGCCTGTCCCGCGTCCCCACAGCTGAGGCTGCTCCGCGGCGGCTCCGGGTCTGTG
>VXBP01003971.1:17433-33151 GCA_013400115.1 Rhinopomastus cyanomelas
GTGTGGGGCCGCCTCCGCCCCCAGGCCTGGCCACTCGCCCGCCCTGGCCGCCAGCGCTGCTGCTGCTGCTGCTGCTGGAGGCCCCCGCCGGGGTGCGGCCGGGCCCCGCTGCGCTGCCGCCCGGGCCGGGCCGGAGCGGGGCTCCCCTTGGCCGGCCGGGGCTGCGCGGGGAGAGGGGCTGCCTGGCTGCGCTGCGCCTGCGGTTCCCACCGCGTGTCCCCTCCTGGCCGGGACGTGATGCCCGAGGTGGCACTGTGCCTGCCAAAGCCCTGTCGCAGTGGAATTTGAAATTGGAAAAGATCTTTAAGGTCACCGCATCCAACCGTGAACCCGGCTGTCCCAGGGCCACTGCTAAACCCTGTCCCCCAGCTGCACCCGACTTTTGAACACATCCAGTGATGGGCGATTCAGTCCCTCCTCTGCGCAGCCTGTTCCAAGGCCTGCTGGCCCCTTACGATCACAGATCGTTCAGATAAGAAATCCCCAGGATCACTGAGTCCAACCGTCAACCCTTCTCTACAAGGCCACCCCTAAACAATAAAGTTTTTGCTAATGTCCAGCCTAAACTTCCCCTGGTGCAGCTTGAGGCCATTTCCTCTTGACCTGTCCTGCAGTGCAAACTGCTTGGGTATGTGAATGGCTGGCGACACTGCTTGAGGGTGGAGAGGTCACCCCCTGGGACTCTGGGGACAGCTTTCATCTGGTGGGTAAAGTCTGGTCTGTGCTGAGCATCTCCAGCTTCAGCAGATCCGTGTGCGCAGTTCATTGCCTGAACAGGACCCGAACGGAACGGAACTGGGTTTGGCATGGTTGGGTTGAAGTGTCTGGTTCAGTTACTAATTAACCTGATCACTGATGCTGTAAAAGCAAAACCAGGAGGGAAGCAGGATCAGGGAAGTGTTTGCAAACGTAGTGCTGTGTGTAGGAGCGTCTTTGTGCATCCTGGGGTGGATCAGAAGTGGGCTGGGTAGGAGATCAGTGAGAGGTTCTCCTCCTGCTCTGCTCTGCCCTGCTGGGACCACAGCTGGAATCTTGTGTCCAGTGCTTCTGGCCCCTCAGCTCCAGAAGGACACAGAGCTGCTGGAGAGAGCCCAGAGCAGAGCTACAGAGATGATGGAGGGAGGGGAGCATCTACCTGCTGAGGGAAGGCTGAGGGAGCTGGGGCTCTGGAGCTGAGAAAAAGAGGGGTGACCCCATGGATGTTGATCAATATGTGAAGGGTGGGTGTCAGGAGGATGGAGCCAGGCTCTGCTCAGGGGCACCCAGCAACAGGACAAGGGGCAGCGGCTGTGAGCTGGAGCAGAGGATGTTCCCCATCAGTGGGAGAAGGACCTTGTTCCCAGTGAGGGTGGCAGAGCCCTGGCAGGGGCTGCCCAGGGGGGCTGTGGAGTCTCCTTCTCTGGAGACATTTCAAACCCTCCTGGCCATGTCCCTGTGCGACTGGATCTAGGGGATCCTGCTGTGGCAGGGGGATGGCACTGGCTGATCTTTTGAAGTCCCTCCCGATCCCTGATGCTCAGTGATTGTGAGATGTCTTTATCTCTGGGGCGCATCTTGCCCCAGAAAGCCAACTAAGCCACTACCAGCCTGCAGCCCTGCAGGGTTTGCCTCAGTGCCGTAACAACAAGCTGTAGTATCTCCTGCTCAGTAATTACAGCGGATCATGTCACAACAAGGTCTTGTTGAAATGCTATCATGTAGCTCGTAACGTGTAGGTTTTGTGTTATAAGCCCATAAAACACCCGGCCTTGCTGCGTTAGGTCATACGGAGCGTTCCATCAGGGCTGCGCGAGGGAGCTGCTGTAGTTTGCTTGCAGGAACACGCTCGGGGTAAAGGAGTTCTGCTCCAGCTCTGCATTCTTCTCTTCTGGAAGCCAGCAGAGGTTACACAACCAGAACCCTGAGGTCAGAGGCTGAGCTGTGTCCGTGTCAAACCATGGAAGGTGCTGCAGTATTCAGGAGCAGCTAGCGTGGGGCTCCCGCAGTCACCAGGTTTTCCTGCCAACTACTACCTAGTTCTGGCCTCAGGTGACCCTGTTCTAATCTGGTGTGATTTACTGCCTTCTTGTGAAGGCTCTTCGGATTGGTGTCACAGACTCACAGAGAACACTCTATTGGGGGATTGGCAGGGACCACGAGAGATCACCCAGTCCAGTCCCCCTGCCAGAGCAGGGTCCCCTAGATCCAGTCATTAGGGATTGGCAGGGACCCCACAAGATCCCCCAATCCAGGCCCCTGCCAGAGCAGGCTCCCCTAGATCCAGTCATTAGGGATTGGCAGGGACCACGAGAGATCCCCCAGTCCAGTCCCCCTGCCAGAGCAGGGTCCCCTAGATCCAGTCATTAGGGATTGGCAGGGACCCCAAAAGATGCCCCAATCCAGTCCCCCTGCCAGAGCAGGGTCCCTGGATCCAGTGGCACAGGAGCACGGCCAGGTGGGTGTGAAAGGTCTCCAGAGAAGCAGACCCCACTTTGCCTTCTCTGTCCGCAGTCCCTCTGCGGCTGTGGGGTGAGGCTGCTTCGCTGGTCCCTAGCAATGCGAGCTGGAAGCTGCAGGTCCTTCCGGGCTGCTCCACGGCAGCACTACGGTCAGTGAGGGGTGTTTGTGCGGGGAAAAGCCGGCAGCCGCGGACTTCTCCCTGAGTCCACAGATACACGGCCAGGCCTCGCAGTTCCAGGTCCTGCAGTCACCTCCTGCACGGGGTGCTGAGGCTCCAGAGGAAGTTGAGACCAGAGGGGAGTTTGCCCAGTTGGTGAGGACAGGGCTAAGGGTCAGTTGAGCAGACTGGATGGACATAGTTCCACGGGCCCAGATGGGAGGCACCACGCGCACCAAGGGAGCTGGTGGAAGTCATGGCCAGGTGCTGGCAGGGGCTGCCCGGGGGTCTCCCTCTGTGGAGACCGTTCCCACCTGCCCGGCCCTGTTCCTGTGTCACTGGATCTGCAGCAGGGGCTTGCACTGGGGAAGCTTTCGGTCCCTTCCTGTCTCTGATGGTCTGTGAGCCTGTGCTTTCACACTCGGGAGAGGGTCTGTGCGGTGCCCCCTCCGCGCTGGCCTCAGCAGGGCAGCGATGGTGCGCCGCCGTGCGCGTGACTCCAGGCTGTAAGAAGCGTGGCAGTGGAGGCAGTGGGAGCTGAAATGACCCAGAAGCTTAGGTATGTGTGTGTTGTAGTCACACACATACCTGAGCTAGTTTCAAACTGGGGAGCTGGTAGCAGTCCAGCCACAGCAGCTCTGAGCCAGGAGCCGCCTGGAAAACCTGCCCAAAAAAGCTGGTCACCACTGCATTGGTTGGGCTGGCCTGAACCCAAGGACTAGTGGTGGCCAGGGTAGCCAATTTACAGCTCATCTGGCCATGTTTACACCAAGTGGAAGAGAGGGGAGCATCTCCCTGCTGAGGGAAGGCTGAGGGAGCTGGGGCTCTGGAGCTGGGAAAAAGGAGCCTGAGGGGTGACCCCATGGATGTTGATCAATATGTGAAGGGCGGGTGTCAGGAGGATGGAGCCAGGCTCTGCTCAGGGGCACCCAGTGACAGGACAAGGGGCAGCAGGTGTGAGCTGGAGCAGAGGAGGTTCCACATCAGTGTGAGAAGGACCTTCTTCCCAGGGAGGGTGGCAGAGCCCTGGCAGGGGCTGCCCAGGGGGGCTGTGGAGTCTCCTTCTCTGGAGACGTTTCACACTTCCCTGGCCACGTTCCTGTGAGACTGGATCTGGGGGGTCCTGCTGTGGCAGGGGGTGGCACTGGCTGGTCTCTGGAGGTCCCTTCCCGTCCTTAACGCTCTGGGATGCTGTGCATGGCAGTGCCATCACAGGTGACTGCAGCACTCAGGAGCCTCCTGTCAGTGCTGTGACTCAGCCCCATCCTTTGGCAGGCCATCTCCAGCCCTGTGAGGGTCATGTCCCCAGGAAAGGCAGACCTTAAATACCTGCACAGGTGCCAGAGCCCTCCCAGGACGGCGTGAGATGCTCTTTTATTGCTGCCAGGCTTCCCCAGTTGTCACGGGGGGGCTCTCTCCTGAGCCGCTTGGGCATGTGAGCGGCTCGTGAGTCAGCCCGTGTGTTTGCATAATTGGGACCTTATTGTTCGCTCGGAGGAAGGGCTCGGCAGCGGCAAGCCGGGCTCCCCGGCTCTGTCATGCAGGTGTGGGCAAGAAGAAACCACCGGAGGAGCTCGGGCAGAGGTGGGGTTGAGGCGCACGGGGCCTGGGGCAGAGGCAGAGCTGCGAACCCCTCCCTGCTGCCCACACGCTGGGTCACAAGTCCTGCTGCCCGGGCTGGTCCAGGCCCCAGGACTGAGGCCATCGCCGCGGTCCCTCACCCCCGAAGCGAACGCTCGTGCTGTGCGGCCGAGAGGGAAGGGCGGCCGCTCTGCCTGCGTACGGCCACTGGGCCGCCCGGGGCTGGTGCCTTCGACACCGCGCAGCAGCGTGAGGGGACGGGGGCCCTGCGGGGGCTGCGTGCCCCATCCATCCTTGCAGGGTCAGCACGGCCGCGCGGCCGGCGGGACTGCTGCTGAAGGCTGCTGGGCTTCCGCGTCGGCACCAGAAGAGCACAGAAGGGCTTGTACTCACTTAGGAGAGGGACACGGACGTGACTGAGGGCACAGGCTTGCTGTCTGGGTAGATGGCAAGGCCATCCCTTAGGGTTCCTCATCAGCGGGAGAAGGGCCTTCTTCCCAGGGAGGGTGCCAGAGCCCTGGCAGCGGCTGCCCAGGGGTTGTGGAGTCTCCATCTCCGGAGATATTTCAACAGTCCTTCTCTGGACTGTCCCTGTGCGACTGGATCTGGGGGATCCTGCTGTGGCAGGGGGACGGGAGCCTGCCTTGGTGCACCGAACACATCACTGTGCACCAGAGGCCTTTCAGTGACGCTGGAGCAGCGGCTTCGGGGACACCTCCGAGCAGCCTCCTGCAGCCCCTCCAGAGCGCTCGCTCGGAGAGGGTACAGCTGAAGCTGTGGGAGTGGGAGAGGGGAATGTGCTGGTGGGTGGGACTCAGAAGGTCCATCTTTGCCATTAAGTTTTGGAACAGATGGCTCCGACAAAGCCCGGACAAGATCCTGCTCTGGCAGGGGTATTGGGCTGGAGGATCTTTTGAGGTCCCTTCCAACCCCTGATGTCCTGTGACTGTGTGAAATCTGATCTGAATTCAGAGTTGAACCTGCTCAGAACAGGAGATTGGACTAAACGGCCACCTGAGGCCTCCTCCGACCCGACGGACCCTGTGACTCTGCGTTAAATGCCGCCTCTTGGGCAAGAGAAGGGTCGTTAGGTGCCCTGCAGTCAGGCTGCTCCTGTCAGCTGCCAGCCCTGAAGCAGAGCACGTGTTCAGCGGGACGAGAGCAGGCTGCAGCTGGAGTTACCGTCACGAGGACACCGACAGTGGATTGAAGCGGTGGCCGGTGGCTGCCCTCCTCTCTAGGTGCACCCCAGACGGGCGCCTGCAGAGGGATGCGGCTCAGATCACCCCCGATCAGCTCAGCAGTCGCTCAGATGTAGTGGTGGGGGTGCTTTGGGGGTACCCTTCTAGAGCAGGGGTGATGGTTGGCCTCGACGGTCCCGTGGGTCTCTTCCAACCTGAGTGATTCTGTGACTGCAGTGTGGAATGGGGACGCTGAATGGTGCGGGTGACACTGGCGGGGGTGTGACCTACAGTCACCCTGCGGGATGCGAGACGCCTGCCTTCCGCAGACGGCAGGGCTGCCGCTGATCCCTCTCCCGCGAAGAGACGCGGTGGCACAGAAGAGTCTCACGAGTTCCTGCAGGAAGGACACGATGTCTGCAGAACAGGATCCGAAGCTCATAAATTAGTGAGAGAAACCACCTGTTAGGTGGCTGCTGCTTTGGCCACCACGGGCCTCACCCTGCCAGCGCGGTGTGAAATGTCACGGACACGCCAGGGGCGAGCTGTGGGACGGGCAGCCAGCAGGAACATGAGATGGGGCTTGTCTTGCAGGGCTGGTTCTCCGCCCGGCCAGGGCGTGTTGCCTTAATAAGTAACCCGGAGAATTACTGATTTACAGACCCGGCCAGCGCCGGGTGCACTCGTGGCTGGGAGCCGGCAGCCGCGCGGAGCCCAGCAGGTTCTGTGACCCCGAGGCGGGCCGGCGTCCACGCACGGCTCTGCCCCGCGGAGTCGCAGCCGTCAGCGCCCTGGCTGCCCCGAGCGGAGCGCTGAGGCCACCCTCCAGGCACGGAACGGCTGCCTGCGTGGGGTGTTGTCAGAGCAGACTCTGCTGTTCCCCCCGCAGCGGGGCTTCGGGCCGATCGCTCACTCCCAGCTGTTCCAGCTGTGCCCAGGACCTTAGGGGCCGTAGGGCAGGCACACGGCCTCCCGGTGCGGTCCCTGTGTCCCTCGGCACTGGCTGGCACAGGAGGATGCTGTGCCCCTCCGGACAGCCATGCCCTCGCCTCCGCCACGGCCGGTTATGTGCTCGTGGGGCCGAGTCCCAGTGTCTATAGCAACGCGACGGAAACAGCTCCCAGACCGCGAGAAACATACCGAAAATCCTCCAGAAACGAGGGCCTGTCTCCCGGCCATCCTGCTGGCCACCAGGACCCCCAGGTCCCTTTCTCATGCGCTGCTCCCCAACAAGCCGGTCCCCCCGCCCTCTCATGGTCCCTGGGGCTGTTGCTCAGTCCTGCCTTCTGCGCTAGTTAGACACAAGTCTGCAAACGAAGTGGCTTTCGAGAGCCCCGCCTGGATGCCCAGCTCGCTTCAGCCGCGGGGCGCCGGGCACCCTCCTGCCCTTGCGGCGCTGTGGCTGCACGTGCCTGGCGCTGACCGACCGAGAGAGCGGGTCCCTTCTCACGCCAGCGGCCTGCGCGCCGCGGAGCCTTGGCCACCGCTGGTCCTCAGACAGGGCGCCCGTGGCTCTCTCCCCGCCTGGCGCGGCGAGTCACCCCGAGATGCTAGAACCAGCTGCCCTCGGTCGGCTGTCGCTGTGCGCCTGGCACCTGCACCATTCGCTGGCGCAGACCTCTGGGCTTCCCGGGCCACTCAGCTGTCCGCTGGCCTGTGGCCGGCCAGCTGGAGCTGCGGCCGCTCAGGAGGAAGAGGTTCGGGTGCAGGAGGTGGTGTGGGTGTCCAGGTCGCTGCTCCGCACTCGCTGTTCTGCTGGAGCACAGAGCTCCCTCCTGGCACCCCTCAGCCTTCCCGGCTGGGGTCTGGGGTCCGGGATCCGGGGACCAGCCCCGACCCTTCGCAGCCGGGCCGAAGCGCTGCTGCTCTGTCCCGCCTGCGCGACCGGAGCGGGGGTCCTGCTGCGGCGGGGGCCGGGGCCGGGAGGCCGTCGGAGGCCCCTTCCGTCGCTGGTGGCTCTGTGCGAGCGAAGGGCCGAGCCCTCGCCGGAGCGCCTGCCCGAGGGCAGCCGAGAGCAGCCGGCAGCGGAGCCGGGGACGAGCGGGCTGCGCGGGGGAGAGGGGGCGGGAGAGGCAGCGATCGCGGACCTGGCCGCGGCTGCGGAGCGAGGCCGCTGCGGTGGCCCCGTGGCAAGCAGGCTGCGGCGCCGGGAAGCTGAGCGCAGGGCTCGTCCGAGGCCGCGGTCCCAGCGCGCCGGGGCTCGGTGGCAGCCGCAGCGCTGCCGGAGCCTCCCTCGCCAGCCGGTGCCTTCGGCAGTGCCGGTGCCGGCGCAGCGACGCACGGCTGGGGGGCTGCGGAGGGCTGGCGGCCCCTCGCCACAGCGTGCAGCCGCAAGGTCGCCGACGGAGCGGAGAGCAGCCCGGCTGGGACCACCTCGTCCCTCTGGTGAAGACGGGCCGAAGGCACAGAGCCAAACGGGAACGCCCCGGGACCCACAGCCTGGGCTAGCAGCCTCTCCTGCTGCTGGGAGCCCGCGCCTCCACAGCCTCCCTGCCTGAACGCTGCTCGTCCCCGGGCAGTCCCCCGCGCTCACGGTGCGTGCCCTGCGGGGCTTTCAGCTCTCGGGCTGTGTGAGCCCAGCGCGAGGCGGTTTGCAGCGGGGCGGGGGGGGTCACCAGGCAACGCCTGGCAGAGGAGCCCGGGCAAGGAGTGAGAGCGAGACCCCACCCGGCACGGTGGACGGCGAAGGTGCCCTCGGCAGGGGCTCTGCCTCTGTAGCTGTAGCAGCAGCGCCGAGTGAACACGAGTAGGCACCACCCCAGAGCTCCTGATGGCAACCAGAGAGTTCTGGTGAGGTGCTGGTTCCTGCCATCGCTTGGCTGCTGCAGGACCAGTGCACTTGATCTGAAACAGCAGGCAAGCACAGTAAGGATTACACTGGTCAACAAGTTCCTCAAGCTCCGACAGAGGAGGGTCACACTGGACATGTGGAAGATGTTCATAGGATCACAGGATGTAAGGGGTTGGAAGGGACCCAAGAGAGAGTGGTCAGGCCCTGGGCTGGGCTGCCCAGGGTGGGGGCTGAGTGCCCATCCCTGGATGAGTTTAAAGTCACCTGTGTGTGGTGTTGGGGATGTGGTTTAGGGGTGACCTTGCAGAGCGGGGTTGCCGGTTGGACTCGATGATCCCGGGGGTCTTTTCCAGCCTGAACAATTCTGTGGTCGTTCCTGCCCAGCTGAGAGGACTGTGGGCTCTCCCGGAGGCTGCTGGTTTCATTTGCTGGCTTGGTAAATACTAGGGCTAGAAAAGGAGCTCTAGGGCTAGGGAGGGAGCGCGGCAGCTCCCTGCTGTCCAAAGGCCTTGCTGAGCTCTCGGGGCCTCACGTGAAGCCCTGAAGAGGAGAGGTGGTGCGATGGCAGCACAGAGGTGTGGGCGGAACAACAGGCAGGTGGCTGGCAGGAAGGGCTGTCCCCAGAGCGCTGATTCAGCAGCCAGGAGACAGTTGTGCAAGAGCAATGGCACTCGTGAGGTGTTTACATGATCTGATCAGAGCAGGCCGTGCAAACAGTCCCTCTGTCAGCAGGATGCTGCCACCAAAACGCTGGGCAAGTGCAGGGTGAGGATTGCCGGTGCCTCCTGTGCCAGGGCAGAGCAGGCTGGCTGAGCCCTCAGAAGCCCTTTGGGAAGGGGCTGCAGGGTTAGGATGCTCAGGAAGTTGCTCCATCCCGTCTCACCTAAGGTCAGCCAGCACATCTCCATTAGCTCCAGAGTGCCCGTGCTGCTGTAGGGCCGGTTCCGAGCACAGAGCTGCTGGAGAGAGCCCAGTGCAGAGCCCCAGGGATGATGGAGCGAGGGGAGCATCTCCAGAGAAGACCACCGAGGTTGCAGACATAACTTTGCCTCTCTCAAAGCTCTGCCTGTGTTAGCAGCTGAAGATGCTGTACTTCTGGCAGCACTAAACCTCCCCCACAGTGGAAGTCCCTGACACCCTCCACCCTGAGTGCTGTCTGGTGCCCTCGCCAGGGGTGCAGGAGCTTTAGAGAAGGTCAGCAAATACCAGTGAGGACACGGAATGGCCTTCCTACCAGGAATACTTAGACAGCCCAAGATCCCTGAGCCCAAGGAGAGATAACGGAGGGATGATAAAGTATCGATCGATAAACAGAGTGGAGAGGAGAGGCTGCGTGTGATGAGCTGCTCTCTGCATCTTGTGGGGCAGGAGCTAGGGAGCAGCACGTGAACTTCTTGGGTGGGGAGTTCAAACAAGGAAAAGGTGATCCAGTGCAGAGCCACAGGGATGAAGAAGGGAGGTGGCCTCTCCCTGCTGAGGGAGCTGGGGCTCTGGACCTGGAAAAAAGGAGCCTGAGGGGTGACCCCATGGATGCTGATCAATATGGAAAGAGTAGGTGTCAGGAGGATGGAGCCAGGCTCTGCTCAGGGGCACCCAGTGACAGGACAAGGGATGATGGGTGTGAGCTGGAGCAGAGGAGGTTCCACATCAATGTGAGAAGGACCTTGTTCCCAGGGAGGGTGACAGAGCCCTGGAAAGGGGCTGCCCAGGGGGGTTGTGGAGTCTCCTTCTCTGGAGAACCCTCCTGGACTGTACCTGTGCGACTGGATCTGGGGGATCCGGCTGTGGCAGGGGGTGGGACTGGACTGGGTGATCTTTCGAGGTCCCTCCCAGTCCCTCATGTGCTGTGATTCCGTGGACCTGGTTCCTGGAGGGGCCTGTTAACGCTTGAAGCGCCAGAAGAAGTCCTGCCGCCAGCAGACGGGTCCCCTCAGCCCCTCCACGCTCCGTTTGAAGGGGCAGCGAGCAGGCTGCAGTTGGCCGTGAGCAGAAGCATCGCAGGGCCGTGCTGCCTCCGTGGAGGCGAACACCGGTGCGGCCCCGCGGCCGCGGGCTGGCTGCTGTGTAAAGTGCTGCCGCCGCCCCTGCAGCGCCAGCTGCCCGCGGTCCGTGGTGGGCGATGCTGCTGTCGGTTGCATCACCTGCAGGAGTCCCGCAGCACCTGCGGGCCCCGCAGGGGCACAGCGGCTGTGGCCGAGCGTGGTGACCGCGGGCAGGCTCCCAGAGCCCGCAGCCGGGGTGTCGCGCTGGGTGCCGGCGCCTTTCCGGCAGCCCCGGAGCATCGGCGGGTGAGGCTGCACAAGAGCCCCTTCTTCGCTGCCCCGCCCCGCCCCGCCCGGCCCGGCGCCTGCAGCCCGGCAGCCCAGGGCTGAGCTGGCTGCCGTTGGCCCGGTGCCTGCGCAGAGGGTCAGGGAGGAGTTATCTCGCCCCAGGGCCAGCAGGGCTGTTGCAGAGGGAGGGGTGTGCAACGCCCTTGGGTGGCTGCAGCACCCCCACCCTGGCTGCACCCGCTCTGCCCGCTGCGGGCAGAAACAAGCTCCTGCCGAGGACGCGGAGCAGTGACTACTGAGGGTGGAGGGTTTGAAATCAGCTGGTAGCCCCTCCGAGCCCCCCGCAGCTGCCGGGGACCCGCACAGTTCCGCGCTGGCCAAGGGTAGCTGACGGGGCCGGTGGCAGAAGCCAGCGGGGCCCTGCAGGGCGCAGAGAGGGGGGCGCTCGGGCGATGCCCCCTGCGGCAGCCCTGGTCCTCCCGGGACCCAGGGCCCCACGGCTGGCACCGGGGCCCAGAGCAGTCCTGGCCCGGGTGGTTTCAGTGCCGGACGCACGGGCAGGCGCTGCTGCTGCTGCTCAGCTCCCTGTGTCGGGAGGGCGCCTGGCCCCGCCGTGGCCATGTGGCGAGCAGCGAGCCGACCTACCAGCAGCGAGCCGTCGGGGGTGCTGCGGGGGGAGTGGCAGAGGATGTCGAGGGAGGGCTGGGTCCTTTCTGCTCCTGCTCACCGTCCTTGTCCCGCTTCCGGACTACCCCGCTGCCAGCGCTGTGTCCCCTCCACCCCAGCGCGTCAAAGAAGGGGGAGAAAAGGGCCCCCCGTGATGCTGCCGATGACCCGGCGGAGGAGAAGCGTCCCTAGGTCTTCTCTTTCACGCCAGCGATGCTACAGCTCTCTGAAGGGACCCTTTCAGACACAGAGGTGCTGGTGCTGGGCTCTCCTCACAGGTCATCGGGGCCAGAGGCAGAAGGAAGGGCTTCCAGCTCCAACTGGCCATCAGGAAGAGATTCTTCCTGCAGAGAGCAGTCGGGCCCCGGACTGGGCTGCCCGGGGTGAGGGCTGAGTCCCCGCCCCTGGATGTGTTTGAAAGCTGCTTGGATGGGGTGCTGGGGGATCTGCTTTAGGGGTGACCTTGCAGGGTGGGGCTGGTGGTTGGACTCGATGATCCCGGGGGTCTCTTCCAGCCCCGGGAGTGACGCTGTGAGAGCAGGGCTGCTTTCCCTTCGCAGCCGAAGCAGAACCGCAGAGCGATGCGCAGAGCAGGGCAGCTGCTGTCGGGGAGCCCGGTGTGGCAGCTCTCTTGCACCCAGAGCCCTTGTTTATGAGACAGGCGGCCTGAGATGAAACTCCTGCACCAAGGCAGGCAGAAGAGAAGGCATCCAGAGCTGAATGTTTCACCTCTGGGGCAAGCTTTCTTGCCTCTGGGCTACTGGGTGTCATCTCTGCCAGCACATCCTCCTCCCGTCGTCGTTCCGCGTAGGATCGCTGACCTGGTTTAGCTCAGCCCTGACTGGGAGAGGGCAGCTGCTGGCAGTGTGCAGTCAGGCTCTGGTGCTCCAGGAGAAGCTGAGCTCAGGACTCATCCTCCTCGTGGCATTTCCTGAGCCGTGTTCAGCACCTCGAGCATCTCATTGTGCCCGTGGGGTGACGGATGGGTTGGAAGAGGCAGCGGGTGCTGCAGGGCCAGAACGAGCCCTGCCTAACGCTTCGCCATCCCCTAGTGAGGTGCCTGCAGCACACGGGGTTTCCCCTGAAGTGGAGGAAGCTGCCAGGAGTCCTCACAGGCCCCCTGCCTGATCTGGGATCCTCTCTGTCTCTTCTTTCTCTGGAAGTCTGTTTCTGTAGAAGGGGATCCCCAAGGCTGCAGTGGGGTTCGTTTGGCCCGATCAAGCCTTTGGGCAGAGGTTGTGTCTCTCTGTTGCACGGGTGCTATGCTGCCAGCATCACCTCATTTTAGCAGGACCTGAGGACCTCTGCTGGGATTTGCTGAAGCTCTGGACGGATGGGGCCGTGGATGCTGAGTGAACACAGCCACGCACAGCCCTGGAGCTGGCTGGCTACCATCTCCCCATCACCCCGCGCACACCTGCTTGGCAGAAGAGAATCACAGGCTCCCAGAACATCAGGGACTGCAGGGGACCTCCAAAGGGTGCCATCCCCCTGCCACAGCAGGATCCCCCAGATCCAGTCACACAGGGACAGGGCCAGGAGGGTTTGAAACGTCTCCGGAGAAGGAGATTCCACAGCCCCCCTGGGCAGCCCCTTCCAGGGCTCTGGCACCCTCCCTGGGAAGAAGGTCCTTCTCACACTGATGTGGAACCTCCTCTGCTCCAGCTGACACCCGCTGCCCCTTGTCCTGTCACTGGGTGCCCCTGAGCAGAGCCTGGCTCCATCCTCCTGACACCCACCCTTCACATATTGATCAACATCCATGGGGTCACCCCTCAGGCTCCTTTTCTCCAAGCTCCCTCAGCCTTTCCTCAGCAGGGAGATGCTCCCCTCCCTTCCATTTGGTGTAAACATGGCCAGATGAGCTGGCAGTGCTGAAGGCCAGGCTGGCTGGGGCCCTGAGTGCCCTGCTCTAGGGAAGGTGTCGCTGCCTGTGCAGGGGGTTGGGGCTGGGTGGTCTCTAAGATCCCTCCCACCCCCGGCCGTGCTGTGATGCCCTGTGTAAGCTGCACGGGGTCGGGCACCTCGCAGTCTCTTGGGGAGGGGAGGATCAAGGTCTCAGCGCCAGGAGCGGTGGCTTGCTCAGGGAGCTCTGGCTGCACATCCTCCTCCGGCTCGTCACTCGGCTCCAAGTGCTGCTTGTGGGAGGCGTCTCAGGGGAAAGGAACTTCGTATTAAAGACAGCTAACTTCTGGTGGTATGTAGAGCAGGGGAGGGCAACCGCCGCGTGGCTTCCTCCTCCACAGCTGTCAGCTTCCCCAGTTGCAACAGCTGCCCAGGGAGGGTCCAGAGTCTGCTCCTCTGGAGACCTCCACAGGCTCACAGGACATGAGGGGTTGGGGGGGACCTCCAAAGACCATCCGGCGCCATCCCCCTGCCAGAGCAGGATCCCCTAGATCCAGTCGCACAGGAACGTGGCCGGGGGCTCTGAAACGTCTCCTGAAAGCCCGGCCTCCTCTGGCTTATCCATGGTTTGTGCGACCGCCTGACCCGACAGCAGGTCCGGCCCCGGGGGGCGGGATGACGAGGACTGCTGGTGGTTCCTGCTCACGAGTCCGAGCAGCCATCGCCTCTGCTGGACGGCCTGGCCAGGGCCGGCCGCTCCAAAGCAGCGGGCTGCTGGTGGCTAGTGAATGGTGCTCCTGCCTGGGAGGGGTGACTGACTGGGGAGCCTGCTGTGGCAGGGGGTTGCACTGGACGGTCTCTCGAGGCCCCTTCCCATCTCATGCCCCGTGATTCTGTGAACTCTGCTTTTGCTGGTGTTAGCTGTCCTCCTTTGCGTGCTCTCAGGCCTCCGAAGGAGTCACGGTCCCCGCCGTGACAAGCACTGCTGGAGGACGACGACCTTCATGGGAGACGCGTCAGCAGCAGCAGGAGGAAGCAGTTCAAAGAGGTGGCTCCGCTCTTCTCAAGGAAGGAGTGTTTCTGAAATCCTTCTGGACCAGAAATCATCAGAGGGCTCTCAGCACCAGCCCCTCTTGCCTCCCCACACACAGACGTGGCACTGATGCCCCTGCTGCTGGTGGACCCTCTTCTTCCCTGGAAAGGTGCTAGAACTGACGGGCACCGCGTCACCCCAGTGTCAGCCTGTTCCCATCGAAGCCAGCGGCAGCTCTTCAGCGAGGCTGAGGCGCAGGCTCAGAGTCACAGCATCTCTGTGGTTCGGAGAGACCTGTCAGATCATCAAGTCCAACCTTTGCCCCAGCACTGCCAGGTCACCACTGAACCACGTCCCCAAGCCATGTCCACACATAAAGACATCCGGGGATGGTGACTCCACCACTGCCCTGCCCAGCCTGTTGCAATGTTTGATAACCCTCTGGGTGAAGAGATTCTTCCTAACATCCAGCCTGGCCTTCCCCTGGTGCAGCCTGTGGCTGTTTCCTCTGGTCCTATCACTTGCCACCAGGGGCAAGGAGCTGAGCCCCTCCTCACTCCAGCCTCGTTTCCGTAGGTGTAGAGAGCTATGAGGTTCCCCCTCAGCCTCCTTTTCTCTGGTGACCTCATCAGCTCCGGTTCCTTCGACCACTGCTCACAGGACTTGTGCTCCAGACCCTTCACCAGCCCCGTTGCCCTTCTCTGGACCCCCTTGGGCACCTCCGTGTCCTTCTTGCGGAACCGAAGGCAGTACTTGAGGTGCCGCCTCGCCAGCGCTGGGTACAGGGTGATGATCGTGCTGCTCCTGCTGGCCACACCATTTCTAACACGAGGCAGGATGCTGTTGGCCGCCCTGGCCACCTGAGCACCCTGCTGGCTCCTGTTCAGTTGTCCCCAGGGCCGTTCCAGCCACCATCCCCATGCCCGCAGCCCAGGAGCAGGAGCCAGCGCTTGGCCTTGCTGAGCCTCGTGCAGCCAGCCCTGACCCACGGCTTCAGCCTGCCCAGCCACACGGCCGGTTCGTTGTCCAGGGCCGCCTGTGCCCGGCCCGGCCCCGTGCCCGGCACTCCCGGGGGAGCAGCGCTTGGAAAGCAGTGCCTCGGGTTTGGCCGAAGCCCTTGTAGCTGCCCACAGCCCTTCCCTGCTGCCCGAAGTGGGTCACGGTGCCCACAGGAGAAGAGCAGGCTGGGCCGGCAGGACCTGCCTGTCCTGAACCCTGCTGGTGGCTCCTGCCGCCCTGCTTGCCCTGCAGGCGCCGTGTGGCTCTCGGGGGCCACCTGCTCTGTAGCCTCCCCGGCGCTGGGGTCGAGCTGTGGCTCCCAGCTCCGGCCTCGCCCGTAGGTGGGAGTCACATCGGCTACCCCAGTGGCCCAGTCAGCCAGGAGCGCCGGTGAATGCTGGCGAGTGGCTTGGGGAGCCCTTGTGCCAGCGCCCTCGGCACCCGCAGGTGGACCCCCGCAGCCCCGCGGAGCAGCCGGTCGCCCGTGGTCTCCCCCGGGATCGGCGCCGTGACCCGTGGCCCTGCGGCAGCCTCCGCTGGGACTCTGCCTCTGCCCGGCTGCTCCGGGGCCGGCGGCGGGAGCGGGTGAGGGGCTGCAGCGGGCCCGGGGCTGCAAGTCCCCGGCGCTGAGGTGACCTGGGCAGAGCGTGGGAGGCCTGGCCGCTCCCGTTCCTGGCTGCGGGGCTCAGGGGGCTGCGGGGCTCAAGGGGCTGCGGGGAGGCTGCGGGGCGCAGAGGGGCTGCGGAGCTCAGGGGG
>VXBP01003971.1:33198-92367 GCA_013400115.1 Rhinopomastus cyanomelas
TCAGGGGGGCTGCGGAGCTCAGGGGGGCTCAGGAGGCTGCGGGGCTCAGGGGGGCTGCGGAGCTCAGGGGGGCTCAGGGGGCTGCAGCGCGCAGGGGGCTGCGGGGCGCAGGAGTGGCTGCAGCCCAAGCGCTTCGGCGGCGTTTCCCGCCCGGAGCCCCAGAAACCTGCCGAGAGCTCCCTCGTCCTCCACTTCTTTCCCGGGTTCCACGCAGTTTCTGCGTCTCCCTCCGACAGCTGCAGCCCCAGCGCTTCATTCCTGCCCAGCTCTGCGGGAGGAGGAGCCCGGCTCGTCCCTCGGCAACCGCCTGGAGGCAGCGAGCGGCTCAGGAGGACCCTCTCCTCAGCAGGGAGATGCTCCCCTCCCTCCACCATCCCCGCGGCTCTGCGCTGGGCTCTCTCCAGCAGCTCCGTGTCCCTCTGGAGCTGAGGGGCCCTCAGCTGTGGTCTCCCCAGGGCAGAGCAGGGGGGGAGAACCTCTCTCCATCTGCGAACCATCCCCGTTCTGATCCACCCCAGGGTGCTGTTGGCCCTCTTGGCCACAAGAGGGCGACACTGCCGGCTCCTGGCCACCAGCACCCCCAGGTCCCTGTCTGCTGCGCTGCTCGCCAGCAGTGAGATCTAGGGGTCCTGCTGCGGCCGAGGGATTGGACTGGGTGGTCTCTCGAGGTCCCTGCCAGTCCCTGACGTTCTGTGCACAGAGCTGGGTGCCAGCCTGCCAGCCCTGAGCTGGGTGGCTGCCTTCTCTCCGCTCCTGGCCTGTGGAGAGCCTCTGGGTTGGTGGCTGTTGTGGGGGCTGAGCCCATGTCCTTCGGGGCTGGGCCCTCCTGTGGTCTCCTGAAGCCCCTTTTGTGCTTGTGGAGACAGATGCCGACCGCAGCCTGCAGCCAGCGGAGCCCCGTGCGCAGCTCCGAGTGGCGCTCAGGCCCACACCGCCTTCTGCAGCAGGTGCGGCGAGAAACCCCGGTATCCTGCTCCCTGCGAGTGGGACTGGCCTGCCGGTGGAGGGGGCTCAGCGGGGCTTGGCTGCTCCGTGACCTGCTCGGTGGGATTTGCCCCTGCGGTGGCGGCTGCGCCCTGGGTGCTGGCACCGGCCGCGTTTGAGACTGGGAACCGTGACTCCCAGCGCACCCACCCACCCACCCGCAGCTGGCACCCAGGAGGTATCTCTGGCCTGAAGGGACGCAGTGGGGGCACTTGGCTCCTGCCCTGGGCCAGCAGCGCTCTGTGACCCTCCACTCGGGACTCACCCACCCCGTGGAGCTCTCCAGAGCTCTGCTGGGCTTGGAAGCACCGCCGGTACCAGGCGGTGATAACACACGGCGGGTGCGACTCCTCGGTCAGGCTCTGCTCCCTCGGGGCTTCCAGGGACCCCTTCCTGCCACACAGCCCTTCCTGGACGGAGGGGCCAAGAGGCAGGCTCAGAGCTGGGCTGTGGTCCTTCCTGTGGTCTGCTGTGGCGGAAGCGGTGCTGGTGTCTTTCCCACAGGTGGCTTTGCACAGAGTCCAGACTCCAGACCGTCGGGGGCTGGAAGGCACCTCGAGAGACCACCCAGTCCCGTCCCCCGCCACAGCAGTCGAGGAGCCCTCGCTCCCTCGGCTGTTCCTCAGCAGGGAGGCACTCCCGTCCCTCCATCCTCCTCCTGGTGCCCCAGGACAGGCTGGGGCCGGGCTCTCCAAGCCTGGCTCCGCAGGCTCTCGGCAGGGCTGTAAGCCCGTGTCGGGGTGCGCTGCCCTGGCCACACCGCTCGCCCTCGCCGCGGCGTGTTCGTGGCCTCTGTTTCCCTTGTCCCGCGGCCAGCGGGGCAGACAGTGCCGGCAGCCAGGAGCCGCCACGCTGGGGCTCACGTCATGTCGCGGGCAGGTCAAGCCAGGGGTCAGACCAGGTGAACCTCAGCCACGTCCTCCCTCCGTGCAGGGCTGCCGCCGGTGCGGGGCTGCCCCCCTGCTCGAAGAGGCGCGGGGTCACCACGGATGGAGGGTTATGGCTCCATGAGCCCGTCCCCTCCCTCGGCACTTCCAGCGGAGGCACAGGCACGAAGCGCCGGGAGCTGCGAAAGCCTGGGGCGCTGCTGCTCCCTAGGGCTTGGAGGGCTCCAGCGGCTGCACAGGACTCGGGGAAGGGCAAACGGCTCTGAAGGATGGTTCATGCCCCCGGAAGGCCACTTCCCTTCGTGCCGGTGGCCACATCATGTCTCCCACTTCCTAGGATGCAGAAACCCTGCAGATAATCAAGATGGTTCATCGGGGGCAGAACAGGCTGCCTGGGGGGGGCTGTGGAGTCTCCTTCTCTGGAGACGTTTCAAACCCGCCTGGGCTGTTCCTGTGCCACTGGATCTGGGGGATCCTGCTGTGGCAGGGGGACTGGACTGGGTGGTCTTTTGGGGTCCCTTCCAGTCCCCAACACTCTGTGATCCTGTGATGCAGAGATGGGGCTGGGAGGCAGGATGAGCAGTGTCTGCATCACTACTGACAGCTGCCTGTCTAACCCCCTCTTCAAGACTCAGTGGAGACCCTACCAGTGCCCCGTTCCAGTGTTTCCCTGAGACACTCTAGTGCAGAGCCATGAAGAGGATGGAGTGGAGCATCTCCCTGGTGAGGGGAGGTTGAGCAGAGCCTGGCTCCGTCCTCCTGACACCCGCCCTTTCCGTATTGATCAGCATCCATGGGGCCACCCCTCAGGCTCCTTTTTCCCAGCTGCAGAGCCCCAGCTCCCCCGGCCTTGGCTCAGCAGGGAGAGGTTCCCCTCGAGGTGCCTGCAGCTGGACACCCCGCAGCTGGCCCAGAGAGGCTCCTGCTGCATCACCAGGGGATGCACTGGCCAGGCTCGAGACAGCTGCTGAGAAGGGCTGTCTGAGGGGCCGCTGCCTGCCTGGCAGAGTTTGGAAGTGGAGAGTTTCTTCATCCACAAGGGAAGGAAACACGGAATCCCAGAATGTGAGGGGCTGGAGGGGGCCTCGAAAGACCTTCCAGTCCCGTCCCTGGCCACAGCAGGATCCCCCAGATCCAGTCGCACAGGGACATCCCCAGGAGGGTTGGAAATGCCCCCCGAGCAGCCCCTGCCCGTGCAGCACTGCTGTAGCTGTGGGCCCCACTCCAGCCCCACCACGTCTTTGAAGAAGAGGCTGCCTCCTTCCTTTCTGCTGTGTGTGTGAAGAGCGGCAGACAGTCCTGCTGGCGGCTCCCGGAGGAGGGAGTTTGCAGCTGGCCATCAGGCTCTTGATTTAGAGGGAATTCATTCCCGGTCCTCCCAGCCCACATCTGCTCCTCTTGCTCAACCACGGGTTGTGCAACCCGAGGGAAAAATGCTCTCGGTTCCTGAATTCCCCGGCCGGGGCGCTTCCCGCCGTGGAGTGAAGGAGGAGCCGTGCGGGATGTCTGCTTCTCCTTGGCTGCCGCCTGGAACGACTCTCCCTGCTTTGGGCTTCGTGTCGCGGGGACCCCGCGGCTTCCCTGCATCACTCCTGCCCGAACGCGGCGCTGGGCTGGGCTGCCTGGGGGCCGAGTCCCCACCCCGGGTGCGTTTGGAAGTCGCTGAGATGTGGTGCTGGGGGAGCTGGTTTAGGGGTGACCTTGCTCTGCATGGGGTCGATGGTTGGACTCCATGATCCCAGGGGTCTTCTCCAGCCTGAGAGAGCCTGTGAACACCCTGCAGCTGGGTCTCGGTGCCAGCGCGACGCTGATTATCCCCGGGGGCCACTCGCGCCTCTCCCTTGGGACACGTGAAGGTGCCCGGTGCCTCTGGCTCCTGCAGCCGACGAAGCGTGGAAGCTTTGTCAGTTGTGGCTGTCTGCAGCAGCCCCTGGCACGGGCCTGCCCTGGCTCCCTCAGCGGCCCCCCGGGCTGTGCCAGCCGCACTCTGCTGGCAGCCAGAGCGAGCCCGGGCCGCGCTAAACACGAGCCGGGAGGACGAGCGCCAGCCCTGACGATTTCACTGCAGTGTCAGTTCCAGAAGTCCTGGAGGCCTCTGACCCCGGCTCCTTTTTCTGCAGCGGGGAGGACGTGCTCGAGCGGTGCTGGGACCAGACTGATGCTGCTGCTGGGTGCTGCGGGGGCATCGTTGCCAGGCGAGGCTGGGGGTCCAGGGAGGATGAACACAGAGGCCAAGCTGGTTCGCTAAGCACCAGCCTGTGGGGCAGGCAGAAGGGGTAAAACCATGGCAGCACCCTGGCAGCACCATCGCAGGCCCCTCTTCACTCAGCAACGGCAGCACTGGGTCCCAGGTGAGAGACGAGCCCCGTGCTGATGCCCAGGAGCCGCTCCATTGTGGGGCTGTTGTGGGCAGTGCTCACAGGTCGCCCTCTTGGCTGGTGTCCGCCCTTCTTGGGCCCAGGCAGGCTGTCCTACCCCTCTGCTCTGCCCTGCTGAGACCACGGCTGGACCCTTGTGTCCAGCTCTGGACCCCTCAGCTCCAGGAGGACACAGAGCTGCTGGAGAGAGCCCAGTGCAGAACCACAGGGTGATGGAGGGAGGGGAGCATCTCCCTGCTGAGGAAAGGCTGAGGGAGCTGGGAAAAAAGGAGCCTGAGGTGTGACCCTATGGATGTTGATCAATATGTGAAGGGTGGGTGTGAGGAGGCTGGAGCCAGGCTCTGCTCAGGGGCACCCAGTGACAGGACAAGGGGCAGCTGGTGTGAGCTGGAGCAGAGGAGGGTCCACATCAGTGAGAGAAGGACCTTCCTCCCGGTGAGGGTGCCAGAGCCCTGGCAGGGGCTGCCCAGGGGGTTGTGGAGTCTCCTTCTCTGGTGACATTTCACACCTGCCTGGGCTGTTCCTGTGCGACTGGATCTGGGAGATCCTGCAGTGGTGGGGACTGGGACTGGCTGATCTTCCGAGGTCCCTTCCAGTCCCTGATGCTCCGTGGCTGTGTGAAGTCTTGGAAGCAGCAGCAGCAGTGGTGGCAGCGGGTGCCTGGGGGGCAGCGGCAGCGCTCCAGCTCCAGAGGGCTCAGGGTGGTTGCACAATGGTCTGTGTTTGGCTCTTGCACAACCCCTTTGCTGATACTTGTTCCTGTCCCTCCCTCCCTCTGTCTCCCCCGGGCTATCAGCCGGATCTGCCCAACCTTACCCTCATCCATCAGTGCTGAGCTGTGGAGGGAACAACTGCAGAGCGCTTCCAGTGGAGAGGACCGAGTGCTGGCTGCTGCTCAAGAGCAGAGGCAGTGCCGCAGAGGCTTTGCGAGAGGGTGACCTTTCTCCTGCTGCCCTGCTGGGACCTGCGGAAGGGAGGCTGCTTCAGCAGAGGGGCACTCGCGCAGGATCACGGAGTCCTCCGGGCTGGAAAAGCCCCCGGGGTCAGGGAGCCCAGCCATCAGCCCTGCTCTGCAGGGTCACCCCCAAGCCAGATCCCCCAGCACCAGGGGTGGTGACTCAGCCCCCACCCTGGGCAGCCCAGTCCAGAGGCACTAGAGGCCGGTGTCCCGCACCGCATCTGGTACCAGACCCTTGTTGTATCGGAGCGAAGCACCGCTGGGGTTTTGGCTGCTTCTCTCCAAGGCTCTGGGCCATCCTGGAGCGGGGAAGGGGATGGGGGCTTGTGTTGTGCGACAGTCTTGAGACTGACTGGGCAGACTGAGCGCAGGGGAGGGGGACCCGGGGGTCCTGGTGGCCAGCAGGGTGGCACCAGCTGGGGGGTTGGCACACAGACCCCTGAGCCGGCGGGGTGCAGCCTACTCCCCCAGCGTGGGAGCTGGGCACCAGAGTGCAGAGGCTCCATGCGAGCCAGCAGCGAGCCCAACGCAGCCCAGCCCCGAGCGCTGCGCCGGCTCCGCCTGCCCACAACCCCACTGGGCACGTCTGCAGGGCGCTGGGCTGTGCCGCTGCGGGCACCCACAGACCAGCTGGCTGCCAGCTCGGGGGTCTCTGTGGCAGCTTCTCTGCAGTGTGAACGCACCCGGGAGTTCAGCTGATCTCTTTGGCTTCTGCAGGGCAGGAGAAGGCTGCCTGCCCTGCTCCCAGTGAGCGGGGCTGAGGGAGGCACTAGACCTGCCAGGCTGTGCAGCACCTCTCCAGAGCAGAGGCACAGCCACAGAACCCCAGAATAGCAGGGACGGGAAGGGACCTCAAAAGACCATCCAGTCCAGTCCCCCCACCACAGCAGGATCCCCCAGATCCAGTCGCACAGGAACATGGTGCCAGGCGGGTCTGAAACGTCTCCAGAGAAGGAGGCTCCACAGCCCCCCTGGGTAGCCCCTGCCAGGGCTCTGGCACCCTCACTGCCAACAAGGTCCTTCTCACACTGATGTGGAACCTCCTCTGCTCCAGCTCACACCTGCTGCCCCTTGTCCTGTCACTGGGTGCCCCTGAGCAGAGCCTGGCTCCATCCTCCTGACACCCACCCTTCACATGTTTATCAACACTAATGAGGTCACCCCCCAGTCTCCTCCTCTCCAAGCTAAAGAGAGCCAGCTCACCTAGTCCTCCCCAGGACACAAGCTTACAAATGGGGTCTCAGCAGGGCAGAGCAGAGGGGGAGAAGAACCTCTCTCCATCTGCTACCCCCCCCCAGAACAGCCCCAGGGAGCAGGGCAGGGTGGGGACTGACCTGCTGGAGAGCAGCGCAGAAGAAAGGGACCTGGGGCTCCTGGTGGCCAGCGGGGTGGCCAGGAGCCGGCAGTGTCGCCCTCTTGTGGCCAAGAGGGCAAACAGCATCCTGGGGTGGATCAGAACGGGGGTGCTGAGCAGGTCGAGAGAGGTTCTTCTCCCCCTCTGCTCTGCCCTGCTGAGACTCCATCTGGAATCTTGTGTCCAGCTGTGGGCCCCTCAGTTCCAGAAGGACCTGGAGCTGCTGGAGGTTGCCCAGAGCAGAGCAACGAGGATGATGAAGGGAGGGGAGCTCCTCCCTTATGTGTGAGCTGGAACACAGGAGGTTCCACGTCAATACAAGAAGGGTTTTCTTCCCAGTGAGGGAGCCAGAGCCCTGGATCGGCTCCGCGCAGCGGGAGAGCACTGCAGCTCCCGCTTGGAAGGGCGGCCGCGTGCTGGGGGAGTCGCTGAGCAAGGGAAGAGCAAAACAAACCCTCTTCCGCGGCGCCAGTCAGAGGGAGAACAGAATCGTGAGAGACCGACAGCACCTGCGGGGCAAGGCTGTGCCTCCCGGAAGCGCTGCCGTCGCCTCGCCCCGTGCCTGGGCACTGGCAGGGCTGCAGGGCTCTCGCCGACTCCGAAGGCCACCCCCAGCGCCTGGAGCAGCAGGGCTTCAGCCCCCCTGGAAGCCACTTGAGTTACCACCTCCCAGAGGACGGGTGGGCGGCAGCCCCAGATGGGCAGGAAAACCGTGCCCGTGGGGCGAGTTTCCCAGGCAGAGGCCGTGTCCTGTCACGCAGCAGGTCGGAAATAAACAACTCGAGGCTGCAGGAGTCTGAACACAAACCCTGGGATGGTACCGCGGCCGCCCCGGCCCTACAGCAGTGGCTCTGTCGAGCATGAGGCAGCCACTCGGCACAAGGCTCGGCCAGCTAAACAGAACAGGCCCTAAACCAACGCAGCTAGCCAAGCAGACGGCAACCCCCAGCCAGGCTGGAGCCCGGCTCTGCAGTCAAGCGGACTGATGCCGCCAAGCATCCGGAAGCAGGTCTCTGCAGCGTAAACCCCACCGCGAACAGAGCCCAGCCGTGCCGGCAGAACCACCTCCGGCCCAACGGCAGCGCTCGCTGCGACGGTGCCCACGCCGGGGGCGTTCTCCGCGGCACTTCTTCCGCAGGCTGCGCTCAGGAACGAGGTGGGTGTCTGCACAACCGGAACGCGGGGCAAACAGGAAGCACTTGGGTCTAGAAGCACTTGTGGAGGAGCCCGGGAGGTCTCTGGAGCCTGGTGTGCACGCGTGCACACACTGGGAGTCTCCTGCCCGCGACCGCGTGGCACCTCTGCGAACCGACACGAGCCAGCCACCCCCCGGGAAAGCAGCCTCTGTGCCGCGGGAAGCCGCCGGCACGCCTGGCTCTCACTCTGCCTCCGTAAGGCACAGCTAGCGAGGTCAGGCCCACACGGATCGCGACAGCAAGCCCCAGCTCTTCCCTTTGTGCTCTTGCTCAGTTCTCTGCCGCGTTACGGCTGCGAATGTCACTCGGCGTCCATGTGCTCCTGCCTAGCGAGCAGAGGCTTCCCATCCGCGTCGCCCGTCCTCTTCTGCATCTCCTCTACTGCCTTCAGCAGAGCCGCTCGCTCCTGCTCCAGAGTGAGAATGGACTGCTTCAGTTTGCCTTCGTTGGCCAGTAAAAGCTCTACCGTGGCTTCGAGGTTCTGGATCTTCCCGTTCGCCATCTTTCAGAGGGAGAAGAAAGGAGGCAGGAGAGGGAGAAAGAACAGAGAGGCAATTCATGACCCAAAACAAACTCCCAATTACTCTTTAAACAGAAGGGACCTCGGAAGACCACCCAGTCCAGTCCCCCTGCCACAGCAGGATCCCCTACACCCAGTAGCACAGGAACACGGCCACGTGGGTTTGAAACGTCTCCACAGGAGACTCCACAATTGCCCAGGCAGCCCCTGCCAGGGCTCTGCCCCCCTCACTGCGAAGAAAGGCAGCCTCTCCTGTGCCCTGGTGAAGTCTTGCCTGGACAAGTGGATAAATCAGTGAGTTAGCGATGAAACGTAGGTGGTACCTGTAGTTCCTCCAGGAGATCGAAGTTCTGCTTGCGCAGGCTGCTGTTGGCCTTTTCTAACTTGTCCAGCCTCTGGTTGTCATTCAAGGAGGAATCGATAAGCTCATCCTGAAGCACGTGGTACTCCACCTCGTAGGCCTGCAACTGCTTGGCGAGGTCCATCTCAAACACCTGTGGCAGACAAACGCCGTTAGGGCTGGGCAGGTGAGAGCCGCAGCTCAGCCAGCTTCACGGCCCGCAGACCACGGCGCGGAGAACTGACCGCTGCGTGGAAACACGGGGCCTCACTTCCGGCCCTCGCGCTGCCTTCGCTGGTGAGCGCAGACCCACGGAGCCACTCGGGTTGGAAAAGAGCCCGGGATCAGCGAGTCCAACCAGCAACCCTACTCTGCAGGGTCACCCTCAAATCACAGCCCCCAACACCACATCTAAATGGCTTTTAAACTCATCCAGGGATGGGGACTCAACCCTGGGCAGCCCACTCCAGTCCCTGACCCCTCTCTGCAGGAAGAATTTCTTCCTGATGTCCAGTCTAACCCTCCCCTGGTGGAGCTGGAAGCCCTTCCCTCTGCTTCTGTAGCTAATGACCTGTGAGCAGAGCCCAGCACCAGCATCTCTGGCAGGGTCCTTTCAGAGAGCTGCAGAGAGCGATGAGGTCTCCCCTCAGCCTCCTCTTCCTCAGACTAAGCAGCCCCAGCTCTCTCCATCAGATGGATTCTCCAGGCCCTTCCCCAGCTTCGTTGCCCTCCGCTGCCCTCGCTCCAGCCCCCTGATGCCTAGCTGAGGTCAGCACTCGGGAGGCCCTCGCCAGCCGGTTTTGCTACTGGAAGGAGCCTTGGCGAGCAAGACTCCAGCACGTGAGGGAGAAAGGCCAGCTCAAGAAACCGCAGCCAGGCTGTGGAGGTGGGAATACAGAGACCCTGCACACAGTTTCCACTACCTCCAGAACGACAAGCTGAGCCCCAGGCAGGAGCCCCGGGCACTGCTGCGGCTGGGCTGCCAGGGAGCGCTTCCCGAGAGCACCGTCTACGGAAGGGAGCGGGGTGTTTCATACCTGACTGATGGTCCTCTCCATCTGCACCAAACCCAGGTTGGGCAGAGTGCTCTTGATGAAATCGACAATCGTTTCGAGGTTCTCGTGCTGCAGAATCAAGGGCTTGTGGCTCCCCAGCAGGCTTAAAGCCACCTTAAATATCGCCTCCGCTCCCTGAAGGAAGAGCACGTCTGTGACAACAAAGACAAACACGCAGCAGTCAGGCAAACGCCTTCGGGCGGGGGTATGGCCACAGCAAGACACCCCGGGCGGCTACGCTGCGCCAGGCTCCTGCCCCTGTTACTGGGGCTACGGCTTTACAAGCACAAGGGAGTCATGGATCTGTTTCCCAGGCGATGCTTCTGTTGCAGGCCTATCTCTTCAGCTGCTGTCACAGACACAGAGCACTAGGGACCGGAGGGGACCTCGAAAGATCAGCCAGTCCAACCCCCCTGCCAGCGCAGGACCCCCTAGATCCAGTCACACAGGGACACGGCCAGGCGGGTCCCCCTGGGCAGCCCCTGCCCGTTCAAGTGCCGCTGTCAGAACAGCACGCTGCCTCACCACCAAATCCAGACCCTCTTTACAACTGCTTACGGGGTTGGAAACGGTACCCAGGAGGATGAGAAGACAGTGACTCCTCCTGCTGTGGCAGGGGATTGGGCTGGATGAACTCTGAGGTCCTTTCCAATCCCTCATGTTCTGTGATGCTGTGACTCTCCTCTCCCTCTGTCCTCTCTCCTGTAAATACAGGCTCCCTAAGACGTTCTCTTCACCCACAGCAAGTAAAACACTTGCAAACCTTGTGTGTGAAACAGGTTGGCCGTTAACACTCTCCCTCATGACAGGATGTCAAATGTCAGACTTCAAAAACAACACCTGGAAGTTCTGTGAAGAATTACCAAACACTCTGGCTACAAATCCGAGAGGGAACTGGGACGCAAACATGGTGAGAAACCAGGGAGCAGCGTAGAGGCTGGGGCCAATCTCGTGTTCCTCCAAGTGGTTGTAGAGATCACGATGGTAGTCATGAAGAAGTCGAGACAGCTGATACATCTGGATCTGCAGGGAAGAAGAATACAGAGGCTAATCGTGTTGTAGCACTCAGGGCAGCAAAGTCCACACTTCACACTCTCATTAGAGGCACTGGAAGGTATTTGTCACAGACTCACAGAACATTAGCAACCGGGAGGGACCTCCAGAGGCCATCCAGTCCCATCTCCCTGCCACACCATGAGCCTCTACATCCAGTCGCACAGGAACAGCCCAGGAGGGTTTTAAGCGGCTTCAGAGAAGGAGACTCCACAACCCCCTGGGCAGCCCCTGCCAGGGCTCTGGCACCCTCACTGGGAACAAGGTCCTTCTTACACTGATGTGGAACATCCTCTGCTCCAGCTCACACCAGCTGCCCCCTGTCCCGTCACTGGGTGCCCCTGAGCAGAGCCTGGCTCCATCCTCCTCACACCCACCCTTCACACAGTGATCAACATCCATGGGGTCACCCCTCAGGCTCCTTTTCTTCCAGCTCAAGTGCCCCAGCTCCCTCAGCCTCTCCTCAGCAGGGAGATGCTCCCCCCTCCCTCCATCATCTCTGTGGCACTGGGCTCTCTCCAGCAGCTCTGTGTCCTTCTGGAGTTGAGGGGCCCAGAACTGGGCACAGGATTCCAGATACGGTCTCCCCAGGGCAGAGGAGAGGGGGAGGAGAGCCTCTCTGCATCTACTAACCATCCCTTCTGATCCACCCCAGGACTCTGTTGGCTTTCTTGGCCCCCAGGGCCCATTGCTGGCTCCCGGCCATCCTGCTGGCCACCAGCACCCCCAGGGCCCTTTCTCTTACACTGATCTCCAGCTGATGCCACTGATGCTCGGACAGAAGTGTGTGAAGAAACGCTCTGCAGCCCCCTAAGAGAACCCCCGTGAGTCCCGGGTTCACCGTCAGGGTCATGTGAACGTGGCACAACACCCAGCAGTTCCTGTCTGTGCTCCTCACCGCTCGCACTGCCGCCCGTGGGGCTCTCTCTGCCCCGACTATCGTCCCAGACTGTCGAGAGCCCAAGTGACGCCTAGATGCTGGCGCTGCGGGCGGCACCGCACTCTGCTCCGTGGTCACACAGCGCACCCCAACACCCGCTCGCTGCCGTCACCGTGAGCTCCTACCTGTAGGATCGTCATGTCCGGACGATACTGTTTTCTCAGGCCCATGTCAAACATGAGGAACTTCAGCATTTTGAAAGCATCCTCTTCACTCATATGAAGCAGTAAAACTCCGGCTACAAAACTCAGGCCCTGGCAGTATCCCACTTCTTGGTCCAGAAGGGAATAGGCCTTCAGGATGTTGTAGAGCGAGAGCTGCCCGGCTCCCAGCTGGGCTGAGAAGTAGGGGTGTGTCGGGAACGTGCGCCCTGGGAAGACAGCTCCGGTTAGCGACGTCAACCACCAGTGAACAACCACAGACGTTAGGGACAGGAAGGGACCTCGAAGGATCACCCAGTCCAACCCCCCTGCCACAGCGGGATCCCCTGGATCCAGTCGCACAGTGCCACGAGCACCAGCGCAAGCAGCAAGTGCTTGGAGGCTGAATTCCCTCTTGGGGGCTACGGGTTTTGGACCTGTTCTCCGTGTCCCGCTGAATCCCACCCCGAGACACGACGGTGACTGCAGGGCTGTGTGGAGCACAACCGCCGCCCTCCTTCATGGACGTCTCCTCGGCAGACACAAGCCCCTTGAGCTGCAGCCCCGCAGCGCGTACCGAGGTCAATCAGAATCGCGTGCTGCTGCGACGTGAGCTGCTTCAGGAGCTCCTTGTAAGGGGTGTCCTTTGGTTGCTGTTTGCTCGGGAACTGGTGTTTCAGATGATACTGCTCCGCTAGAAACTTCCAGACCTCCCCGCGGTGGTGCCGTGGTACTCCTGCGGGAAGGACGTGCAGACAGTGACCCGGACTCCCTGCCCAGGGCTCGGCTGCGACCGGGCCGTCGGCACTGAGGAACTCCAGACCCCTGTCTCCTAGACAGGCAAGCAGATGCCTGTCTTCTAGACCCATTCCCGCTGCCTCCAACAGACCACAGCAGCAGCAGCACCAAGAGCCAGCGATTACTTCCTCACCTAGGGGCTGCTGTCACCTGCTGCTATGAGCAACCCGCACCGCAGGGGCTGACTGGCGTACGCACTTCTTTGACACCACTCCAAGTCAGCTCAGGTTCACTCTGACCTCTAACACAGGCCGGCATCGCCGGGCTAGCAACAGGAGACAGGCTTTTCTCGTGCTCAGACAGCGACGGGGCAAAGCCCTTCACCTGCACGAGCAGAAGGAAACCTGGGGCCAGGAGCTCTCTTACTCTCAGGAGTTTCTGACTGGGGTATCTGCTGTAGTCAGAGATCTGACCTCACCTAGTCATGTCAGATGGGCATTTGATTGCACCCGCTTCAAGCACACAGGCAGGTACAATCCCAGAATCACAGAACACCAGGGGTTGGAAGGGTCGTCGACAAATCACCCAGTCCCATCCCTCTGCCCCAGCAGGATCCCCTAGATCCAGTCACACAGGAACAGTCCAGGTGGGTTTGAAATGTCTCCAGAGAAGGAGACTCCACACACCCCCTGGGCAGCCCCTGCCAGGGCTCTGGCCCCCTGACTGGGAACAAGGTCCTCCTCACACTGATGTGGAACCTCCTCTGCTCCAGCTCACACCCGCTGCCCCTTGTCCTGTCACTGGGTGCCCCTGAGCAGAGCCTGGCTCCATCCTCCTCACACCCACCCTTCACATATTGATCAACGTCCATGGGGTCACCCCTCAGCCTCCTTTTCTCCAAGCTCAAGAGCCCCAGCTCCCTCAGCCTTTCCTCAGCAGGGAGATGCTCCCCTCCCTCCATCATCCCTGTGGCTCTGTGCTGGGCTCTCTCCAGCAGCTCTGTGTCCTTCTGGAACTGAGGGGCCTGGAACTGGACACAAGATTCCAGCTGTGGTCTCCCCAGGGCAGAGCAGAGGGGGCAGAAGAGCCTCTCTAATGATGAGAGAGCCATGGACACGGATCACATTTGCTGTTGCAAATCTGACCACACACAACCAGATTTGGCTGCGGTAGCACACCCAGGAGCTGCACAACCCTGCAGTAAGGATGAACCCTGCCAGAAAATGAAAACCGAGCGCGGTCACTGCAGCGACACAAGGGCAGCTGCTGCTGGAAAGGACTGCTCCTTCCACACGCACAGCCGCAGACACCGAACACTGCTCCTCGCTCCCCAGCTCCCCCAGGAACCACTCTAACGGGAACGTGGCACTAAGGAGGACTGAGGGGCCACCCCACCCCTTCCCAACACCACTGAGGAGCCTTTCAGCGCATGGGGGTAAGGAACGGCGCTTACCCTGCCCCACCGCGGAGTGTATCTTCTCCACATCCACTTTGGTCTTGGACCTGCCGGGCACGCTCAGCATTTTCTCCCAGATCAAGGTCACTTCTTTCAAGCAGGGGGTGATTTCCTCATAGTCCAGCTTCAGGCGCCTGTTCTGCAAATTGTTCTCTGAAGCTGGGAAAGACAGGGGGAAGGCATCAGTCAGAGCTGTTCTCTGCTTCGAATCACAGAACCATTCAGGTGGGAAAAGACCCCCGGGATCATGGAGTCCAACCATCAGCCCTACTCTACAAGGTCACCCCTAAAGCACATCCCCCAACACCACATCTCAGGGACTAGAGAATACCGGACCAGCCAACACCCCAAGCTCATCTTGTCCCCAGCCCTGTCCCTGCAATTTCAGAGGATCAGAGAGCTGCACAGGGTTAGCCTGTCCTGAGCTCTCGCTGGCTACAACGAGGCCGCAGAGCCCAGCCAAAGGAAGAAGCCACCTGTGTTCAGGAAGTGCCCACGCCACCTCCTTGTCCCGCAGCTGCTCTCCCACGTGACAGGTCTCATTCAGCGAGGTGACGCGGTGGGCCATGATGTTACCCACGTGCCTGCCCGGCCTGGAGCTCAGGGACTTCGCTTGCACAGCTCATTCAGCTTGTTCTCTTCAAAGCACTGCGCTGCCTTCTACCACACGGTCCCCGAGACGTGCCCCAGCGACCCGTGAGCAGACCCTGCCGCCCGACTTTACTCCCCGGCGCTCTGGAACTGACGGGGCTGTTTGTGGCTGCGGCTCTTGCCCTGCAGCTCACGCTCGGTGTTCAGCCACAGCCCCACGCGAGCAGAGCACGGACAGCCGCTGCCACGGCCACCGCTGCGGGTGACTCTCAGCTTGTCACTGACCTACGTGCGTGCTCCTGGGATGTCCCACCAAAGCCCGGCGCACCCACTGTCAGGGGCACCCCAAAGAGTCCCCTGACGCCGCAGCGCGGTGGGGTGCCACCACGGACTTCACTAACCTTGCAACTTCTGGTTTTCCTTCTCCATCCGGAGCAGCAGTATCTGCTGGATGATCGCTTTCTTCCACAACTCCCGCAGCTCACGCCGCGTCCGCTTCCTCTCCTCTTGCACCGGCCCAAAGGGGCCGTCCTCACACACTGGTTCCAACGGGGATCTCGGGGGAAGTTCTCCCAGCTCGGAGTAATCTTGGAAAGAGAGAAGCTGCTGTCAGCTGCTTAGATCTCATGCACCAGGGAAGGAAGGGACCCTTTTCCAGAATGGCAGGAGGATCCGGAGGGTGAAAAGCATGGAACCACTGAATAGTGATGGTTGGAAAGGACCTCCCAGGTCACCAAGTGCAACCAGACCCACAACAGCAAAGCTAACTGCCCGAATCCCTAACTACCTGACTGATCCGCAAGCACAAACTAAGCCCCTCCCTGCCTGCCCCTGGAGCAGGGCGTCGAGCACCACGTCTACACGTCTCTTACACACCTCCAGTCCCCAGCACCAGCATCTCTGCAGGGTCCTTTCAGATAGTTGTAGGGAGCAATGAGGTCTTCCTTCAGCCTCCTCTTCCTCAGCCTAAACAGCCCCAACTCCTTCTCTCCTCAAAAAAAATCTTACCTATTGCTGAGTAACTTGCCAACATCATCACTCACTGAAAGAACTTCAGCATCACAGAACCATTCAGGTTGGAAAAGCCCCTGGGATCATCAAGTCCAGCCATCAACCCTGCTCTACAAGGTCACCCCTAAACCAGATCCCCCAACAGCACATCTCAGTGACTTTTAAACTCATCCAGGGACGGGGACTCAGCGCCCACCCTGGGCAGCCCCTTGAACTCGCAGCGGTTGTTGTGGCTATAAGAAAAGTTGTAGTATTCGCCAGGCTGGACCACAGCGACTGTCAGTCCTACCTCCAGCTCACCTGTGGAAGAGTTTCAGGCTTGGTTTTGCCTTCCCACTGGCAGCTCCTTTTCTATCTTTTCCTTCCTCCTCCTTATCGCTTGTGTACGCTTAGAGGAGGCTAAAGTCCACGCGACAAGGTGCAGCACAGTCGCGAGCTGCCTGCCCCCACCGCCCTGCCGCCTGCAGCAGGACGTGCAAAGCTGAAATGAGCCCGTTCCGCTGCCCGGGTGGCCTCTGGCAGCTTGCAGAGCTGCATCAGCTGTTTGGCTGCTGGAGCAGGGACGGAGCCGGGACGTGCAGGGCAGACGCAGTAAAGCCCCACCCAGCCCCACGGCTGGCACACGGGTGCTGCCCCCCGAGCACAGCACAGGCAGTCCGTCTGGGAGCACAACAGGCAGAGCACCGCCACCCTCACGGGAGCCCCACCGTTGCCCGGTTGCGTACAGAGGGTCCGGAGGACGGCGGCGAACACAGGCCAACGGGGAGCTCGCGTTCCAGCGGCCCACACGGCCGTGAGATCGGCCTCGCGCAGCCGGCCTCGCGTTCGCGAGGCTAACAAGCGCGCTGGAGCGTGACCTGAGCACTCCAGCGCACCCTGCGCGGCTGCTGCCCCATCCGGCCGGCAGCGCCTCTGCTCCTTCTCCAGACACTCTACTCCTAGAGGCCTCCAGCAACGCCTTCTGCTCCAGCAGACTCGGGATTGGGAAATGTGACCCTGGTTACTCCAGTTCACAACCACAGGCGGGTTCCCACGTCTAGTCCAGACTGGGAACACACACTTCAGAGCTACCATTCACCTCTACTCGAGGCTGTGGGTACACAGAATCACAGAGCATTAGGGCTTGGAAGGGACCAAGAAGGACCATCCAGTCCCATCCCCCTGCCACAGCAGGATCCCCTAGATGCAGTCACACAGGAACCGGGCCACGGGGGTTTGAAATGTCTTCACAGAAGGAGACTCCACAACCCCCTGGGCAGCCCCTGCCAGGGCTCTGGCACCCTCACTGGGAAGAAGTTCTTCCTCAGACTGACATGGAACCTGCTCTGTTCCAGCTCACAGCTGCTGTCCCTTGTCCAACAAAGTGTTACTGGAGAGACAGTGCTCTTCACTGGCACTTCACTGGGAACGCCACCATGTTCCCCACACTGTGAGAACTTGTGCAAGGCAGCGGACTGCAGATGAAGCTGCTCAGGGAGCAGATAGAAATGCTGCACTGAGGTACCTGTGTGCCCACAGGCAGCTCAGGACTACTGCTCTGGCCTTCCCACTGCCTGCCCTACCCAAGAAAACACTGGGCCAACGCTAACGATGGCCTGAGACGGACTCTGCAGAGCAGACCTACTCATTTGCTCCCAACTCCCCGGCTCCATGTGGCAGCGCTTCCCTCCTGTGCAAAGGTGACAGAATCACAGAACCATTCAGGCTGGAAAAGGCCCAACCAGCAGCCCGACTCTACCAGGTCACCCCACAGGTCATCTCAGGGACTTCTCACTCATCCAGGGGCGGGGGCTCGGGCAAACAGCCACCTTACCGTCGTAGCGGCCGGGGGAATCACAGGCTTTCTGGGGGGTCGCCACTCGCAAGAAGATCTGCTGCCTCCACGAGTGCCGCCGTGTCCGCACGGGGCTCTCCGCACCCAGGGCGTGCTGGCCGTGTTTGGCTTCGTAGTCACTGCAATTGCAGAACACAGAGCAGGCCGTGAGAGGGCCGCCCACGCGGGTCACACGCCAACACGGCAACGCGAGCCATCAGCCGGGGAGCGCGGCGCGCCGTGCGCGTGCCAGGGCAAGCTCTCGGTGCCGGGTCGGTGCCAGCTGGGCTCATCAAAAGCCACCAGGAGCCCCGTGCAAACGGCATTCCCCAGCTGGGATTAGCTTTCAGCTCTCCTTGCAGCAGCACACCAAGCACAACTCGAACCAGCCACACGGGCAGGTGTCTTCAGCACCCCGCGACCTGAACACCATGGGCAGGACCCCGTCAATCCCAGGAGACACGAAGAACTGTGGCCCGTCAGCACACATCAGGGAGCTTTGTGAGCAGCAGCTGCACTCCGGCCTGCTGTGAGCTGGGGGTGCAACACGTTCCCTCATCACAGCACCACAGAATCCACAGCATCGGGGACTGGGGGGGACCTCGAAAGATCAGCCAGTCCCACACGGACCTGGAGAACACTTGCAGCCTTTGTGTTTGCAAATCACCATCTGAAATGGGCAGCAACCTCAGGAACGGTGTCCCAGCTGGGAAGTTACTCCTTTGCTGCAACCCTCAAGCTACAGAGTCATTCAGGTTGGAAAAGACCCCTGGGATCGTCGAGTTCAACCATCAACCCTACTCTGCAAGGTCACCCCTAAACCAGCTCCCCCAGCACCACATCTGAGCAGCTTTTAAACCCTTCCAGGGATGGGGACTCAACCCCCACCCTGGGCAGCCCAGTCCAGGGCCTGACCACCCTTCTCCAGGAAGAACTTGCACTGCCAGTTTCCTATTAAAAATCCCATTAACAAACATCACCCATTGTATCTTTAAGCTCTGCTTTGCTTTGTTCCTGCCTCTGGCTCAGTGGTCACGGGAGTCTTTGCTGAAGCTGAGAGGGAGAAGTGAACTTCAAGTAGCTCTGGAAGCAACAGAGAGGAGCATTTCACAAGCCCTCCTCTCCTTCCAGTCCGAGGCCAGTGATGCTGCTGAGGATGAACCACGTATGTTGTTTTAACTGAGAGCTGCTGCTGGAGCCCTTTGGCAGGAATAAGCGCACAGGGACACAGAGGGAAGTGGCAGGACCACTACATCACAGAACCCCTGAGCATTAGGCATTGGAGGGGACCTCAAAAGATCATCTAAGCAATCCCCCCGCCGCAGCAGGACCACCAGGATGGGTAAGCTCTGCAGCGTTAACAGGAGAGGAGACCAGGACAGCTCGGTCCCTTCAACAGACCCACGCGCAAAGGGAACCGTCGCCCCAGCAGCTCTCAAGCACAAGCAGCGTTTCAGGCACTGCAGACACAGAAACCTTTGGACAGACAGTTTACCTGCGAGCCCGCAGAGAGAGCCCTACCTGCTGGCGCTCCCAAAGTCAGAGGTGTTATTCTCATCTACAGGAGCCAGGAATTTTAGGAAGTTGGGCACAGAGGAGGAAGAGCGGAGCTTTTTCCGTAAGGCAGAGCGGTAGGAGACGCTGAGAGTGCGGGTGGGAAGAGCAGAGTTTAGAACCAGGAAGTACAAGTGCACAGGACCACAAAGAGCAGGCAGCTGAGTCCCGAAGGGCTGAACACAAAGGGAAGCAGACTCAACCCGACCCAGCTACTTGGAACTGCCTGCTTGTTTGGGGAACTGACAACACCCCGTGCAAAGAAACACCCTCCCAGGTCGGTGCTGCCCCTGGCTGCCTCCCCGAACCATCGCTTCCCTGTGATCCGGCAAGGACCAAGGGCTCCTTCATCTCTGTGCGCTTAGGCATCGGTTGCAGCGACTGAGGCTGGGGGAAAGGCTGACTCTGACGCGCCTCACGCCGGCAAACAAGCCAGCCCTGGGCAAAAGCCATCCTGCACAAGGGTAAGAGGGCTTTGCTCAGCCTTGCTGGGAGACTGCGAGCCAAAAGCTGAGCCTTGTCCCGGGATCGCGGCACTACTGATGCGCCAGACGGCAGCACCGGTTAAAGGCCATCGACAGCTCTCTGGCCAACTCGGCACCGCTCCGAGGTTTACAATAACAAACCCCCAAGATGAGCAGAAGGAGGTTACTACAAGGAGGTGAGGAGCCCCAGCTCCCTCAGCCTGTCCTCAGCAGGGAGATGCTCCCCTCCCTCCATCACCCCTGTGGCTCTGCGCTGGGCTCTCTCCAGCGGCTCCGTGTCCTTCTGGAGCTGGAGCTGAGGGGCCCTCAGCTGGACAGAAGATCCCACACGAGGTCTCACCAGGGCAGAGGAGAGGGGGAGGAGAACCTCTCTCCATCTACTAATCACCCCCTTCTGATCTACTCCAGGATGCCTTTGGCCTTCTTGGCCACCAGGGCCCGCTGCTGGCTCCCGGCCATCCTGCTGGCCACCAGGACCCCCAGGTCCCTTTCTCCTCCGCTGCTCTCCTACAGGTCAGTCCCCACCCTGTGCTGGTCCCTGGGGCTCTCTGCTTCTATGACACTGTAGACTCACCTTTCCTTCCCTTAGCTTCCGAGTGAAGCTAAATTACGAGAGATGCTGGTTAGCCCTCGGCAAATACAACTGATGGAACAGGTGGAGCAAGGTTCTCGGTATCAGAAGAATCAGCAGCTTGGGGCAACAGGAAACCTTCACCCCACAGTGATAAAAATCGCTTGCCCATGGCCGGTGACTGGATGTTTGGTCTCATTAACCCTTTGAGCTAAAATAAGCAGTTTCAGCTCAAGGGGCAAAGAAGGAGTGTCATGGTTGCAATCTTTAGGGAGCTGCATGTTCCAGGTTGTAGTAGGGGAATGAGGTGTTAACACTGTCCCCAACACCCTCTCCATTCACTTCTGTCCTAAGGAGGCACACAGCAGCATCGTGAGACACTGCTCCAAGTCACCAGGTCTCACACGTCAGCCGCTGGGTTGGGACCTCTTGGCTGTTTGCTCTTGGGTTTTGGTTTTGGAGGGAGAGCAGAGGGTTTATTTTGTTTGAGGGATGTGGTTGGTTGTGGGTTTTTAATCAGCTCTCCACAGTCCTGCTACTTCTTGCACCATGCAGTGGGTCTATTTGCCTTCTGCGCCAGGCACAGAAGGCTCCGAGTGTCAGCTGCACAACAAGAAGCTGCCTCGGCCAGCGGGGTCTGCACCAAGTCGTGCCTCTGAAAGCACTTCATTTGTTAAAGAACCAAGGCAGAATCAGCTCTACCTTCAGCAAGGGAGCGGCTGAAGAGTTCCCTCTCCCACGGAAATCAAGCAGCTTTGGTCTACGTTAAATTGTTGGCCTTGACTCCTTGGGCTGGATACTGACCAAGCTCACCTTGTCCCCAGCCCTGTCTCTGCAATACAGGGTCTGATTTATGAGACAGCAGAACCACAGATTCATTCGGGTTGGAAAAGACCCCTGGGACCACCAAGCCCAACCATCAACCCTGCCCTACCGGGTCACCCCTAAACCAGATCCCCCAACACCACATCTCAGTGGCTTTTAATCCAGTAAGCCAACCCTGCCCCGCGCTCAGCACCGCCGCCAGCTCACCTCTTCGGGGCAGCGTGCCCGCTCTGTTCTCCGCTGGAGTTAGGCCTCAGATACTTAAAGAAGTTGGGTGAGGAGGCCGAGGGGTTAAGACGAGCTAGAGTAGGAGAACGTGCAAGTGGACCAGAAGGACTTTTAGAGGCGTCGACAGGTGCGTTCGAACCACAGAGCGGGATCCCGATCAGAGCGGTGGAGTTGAGGGAGCACAAAGAACAAAACACAGTAAGAGAGGAAAGGAGCAGCAGGGGAAAGGGAAATCCTCTCTCTAATCTTTGGAAGGGACTTGGCGCAGTCGCAGCGACAAGTTCCTAAGCCTTGCACGGTGCGGGGCTGAACGCACCCAGCGAGGGAAGCCCCAGGCACACGCTTCAGCAGGGCACTCTCGGCACGGGGCTAGACTCGAACCCCCGAGAAGGTGTCCCCGACACACTCCTCCGTCTCCCCACGCTGTGCCTCCCCTTGGTTTCTCTGATAAAGCCAGGCTGCGGCCAGAGTTGTCACAGCCGAGACGTGAATTGCTTCGGGAGGAGCTGCACGCGCGTGCACTCTGGAAGCATCCTCTGAGCTGAGGCAAACTGTTCAAAAACACTCGTGAGAACCTAAGAGCTGCCACCCGTCCGTCCTTCGGGGAGTTCTGAGAACAGCAAGTGCACCTTGCATTCCCCCGCCCTGTCCACTCGCTGTGGAAGGGAAGCAACGGCGATTACTTTTCGGCCCGAGCTACAGAAGGGAGCAGGCACTCGGGTCTTGCTAAAAGCAGCGTGACCAAGCCCAAACAGAAGCAGCCACATCAAGAACACCCTTAACTCCCAGGCTGAGCTGCCTTTCAAACACCAGAACTCTGGTCTACTCACTGTCATCACCTACTTCCAGAACTTTCATGCGCTGCCCTGCCTCCTGCAGTGAGAAGCTGCTGGAACATCAACAGATCTCTGCTGTCTGACTGGTGCATGCGAGCAGCTCTGGCAGCCTAACGGGGGCTACAGGCAGGAACGTTCCCAAAGTCAGTGGGAAAAGCCAGCCAGAGGGAGCAAGAAAGCTGCCACAAAGTTAAGCAGAGCCTTCAGAGATGCAGAGGAAGGCTTTCGAAGGTGGGGAGCTGGAAGAACAGTAGCAGGAAGTCAAGCAGCAGCTTGTTTCTGTGAGTGAAGTCTCCACACGTTCACCGCACAGCCGAACAGCCCCTCACTTCTACCACCACCAATGCAATTGCTGTCAGAGTCACAGAGCATTAGGGATCGGAAGGCACCTCGGGACGGGACCTCGAGAGATCACCCAGTCCAGCCCCCTCCACAGCCGGATCCCCTAGACCCAGCTGCACAGGGGCATGGCTGGGCGGGTTTGAAACGGCTCCAGAGGAGTCAGGTCTGTGTGCTGTTCGGAAGTCACACGCGCCTTCACCGCCCGCTACGGCGTTCAGCACCCCACACGCTACTGCATCTCTATCTGTGTGGCCAACAACCAGCAGCACGTCTCTGCACGGATCCGACCCACACGCATCAGGGTTGGGGTTGAGGAATATTGCCTGTGGAAACACAGCGGAACCCCTCAGGAGCAATCCCACGTTGGGCTCATGACTGATGGCACTACACAGGCTACCACTACTGCTGTGCAGGCCCTCCTGGATGGCAGCCCAGCCTGCCGGGGTGTTGGCCACTCCTCCCTCCCAGCTCGGTGTCATTAGCAAACCTGCCGACAGTGCTCTCTAACCCCTCACCCAAGTCAGCAGTGATTAGGTCGAGAAGCAGTGGCACTCATCTCAGGGTTTGCTCTCTCTGGCCGTTTGCTAGAAGTGTTTTTAAGCAGAAAACCTAGAGCCCTCCAGAGCGACAGGCTGCTGCGACACAGCTCCCATCCACCGAGAGGGCATACCTGGCCTGCAGTTATCATCCCCACGTATGCCCTCGACAGCCCAGACCACAGCCTGCTTTTGGGAAGTCTTACTTTCTCTCGTGAGGAGTCTCTGTGCTCACTGAGTGATACCTCATCAGCTTCCTCTGAGGGACCGACGGGGACGTTTCAGCAGGCACCAGAGACTCCTGGCTTTCTGAGGGCAAATGGCTCAGCGTGTTTGCTCGCCTCCGAAAGCTCTGCTGGGGTAACACAAACGCCTGCTCCACGGGAGACTCGTCTGCATCGCTGGAGAGATCCCCCACCGATCCGCTGGTCTTGACGGCGCTTTCTGCGGGGAGCACAGGAAGCCCGTCCTTCTCCTCTTCACACGGCGGCGGTTCCTAGCGGAGCAACAGAGATGGTTATCCAAGAGCAGCTTTAAAATCCACCTTGGAGGCTGCAGCCTCACGTCACCACTCACACCCCGCACAGACCAGCCTCAAACTCGCACAGCTTTAGGACAGCTCAGAGAGAACCATCTCTGGATGGGCGATGCCGTTGTCACTCGTCACTTCAGACCATGAAGAACAGTCTCCCTTGTCCACTGAACAAGTAGCTCTGAGAAGCTACACTGACAACAGCAGAAAAGAAAAGGGGTCAGACAGGAGAGACGGGCGAGGTCTGGTGACAGCAAAGCGAAAGCAGGGCTCCTCAGTACTGCACTGGTCAGCAGCCTGTCTGACAGCACGAAACTCCCCCTGTCCACCTGAACACTCACGCGCAGGACTTGGACCCTGCGACTAGATGCCTGTTTCTGCGCAGATCCCTGCGTCTCCCCTCAGTGCCCACCTCACGTGCTCCCTGCACTTGGCGTTCTTTCCAGGACTCGCAGAAAGAGGCGACAGCTCCAGTCTGTGGGGGAACGGGCCCCAGAGCAGAACCAAGAGCTGTATCCAGCCCTGCAGACTGGCTGCTCCTGTGCTGTTCTACTGTCTCATTCAGACTAAAGGCTTTTGAAGAACCAGCTCAGCCCCCTTGTTGTTTCAGTGTGGTGCTTCTTACGAACACAACCCTCCACGCAAAGTACGTGACGTGCCAGGGCCGAATCCGAGCAGACCAGCTGCAGCAGAACAGCAATTACTGCACTTGTTCTGCTGAACGTTGTTTGCCAGACCCAGGGGAGGCCACAGCACCTTTTATTCCACACAGAGAAACTCACGGGGCAGGAGAGGTTTGAGGAACGAACACACATCTCTGTTCACATAACCACATCTTTGTACCTAACGATAGGTCTCTGTTTATGTTCAGCACGAGGCATCTCTAACTCAAAGGCAGAGCCAGCTGCTCTTTGTCGTAGCCGGGGCAGCAGAATGAAAGGCCTGAGAGCACCCTGAAACTTGCAGGGAATGCAATGGAACGGAATGGAAGCACGGATGCACTGAGCCCCATCTCTTCAAAAGCTGGGGAGATCTCTGGGGAGACTGCAAGGTAACAGCACCTCCTCTTTCCCATGACTGCTACTTCTGAGCCCGAATCGCCGTTACCACAGCCAGCTGGGAAAGGAGGTGGTTGCAGCTGTCCCTCAGAGGACTCTCACACGTCCCAACGTGTCACACACGTGAAAAACCACCCGTGACACCGCCTTGCAAACTGCTTCAAGTGAGCGTAGGAAAGGCAGGAGCTGATCTGAGAGGCTGCCTGCAGTGAACGCAGCCAGGTCACCCTCACAGTGACTCAAGGCAGCAACAGCAACACAGCCTGTGGATCAGCAAGTGGCAGGACAGTCCCCACCGGCAGGAAGAAAAGGCCATACCTACGCTCCCTGCTCCCTCATAGCTGTTTCTACCCTGCTGTTTGGCAGTTCTGGGGGTTAACTGTGATTGACACTAGCAGTTCCTTGCCTCCTCCCCAAAAATAAGCAGAACAAGAGGCAAGACGTTAGAACAGAACAGCTGCAGGACCAGCTGGCAGCCACGTTTTACATCTGACTGGCTGCTCCAGGGAACAGCTTCTGAAATCTCTCAACTCAGACATTCACCGCAGGCTGTACTCACTTTGCTGGTGCTGCTTAAGGTACTGGACAGCGGGCCCTCCACATCCCCAGCACCAGAGCTCTCCAGCGCTCCTCTGGCTTTACTGCCCTGCAGAGATAAAGCCCAGTTAAGCCAAGACTACGAGCCAAGGGGCACCTCAAAAAGAGGTCGGCACAGCACAGTCAGAATCTCTAACTTTCTATGCCAGAATCATGGAAGCACAGAACGTTGGGGACTGGAAGGGACCGCGAAAGATCATCCAGTCCTGTTCCCCTGCCACGGCAGGATCCCCTACGTCCAGTCACATAGGAACAGCCCAGGTGGGTTTGAAATGTCTCCAGAGCAGGAGACTCCACAACCCCCTGGGCAGCCCCTGCCAGCGACCCCAACGCATGGAACGACAGCACTGCAACCAGAGGCACTAAGCAGAGATACCTACGCGGGACAAAATACTTTCAAACGATTCTGTCAGCGATCTCTTCGCTTTGCTCTTCAACATATCCAGCCTGAACCTCGGTGCGCTGCTCGGCGCCTCGCTGGCGGCGTTCTCCGCAGCGGCGTGGCAAGTCTGCGAGGGCGTGAAGACAGAAATGTGAGAGGTCCACAAACAGCAGGAAAGCAGAGCCCACGGGCCACGAGCGAAAGCAGCGCTCGCCACCGCCTGCAGCGCGAAGCTCCCAGAGGTGGCCACTTGCCTTTGGAAAGGAATCACGCTGGTGGGGCTCTGTCTCCTGGCTCCCAACACGGGCCAAACCTGAGTGATGCCTTACCTGCTTGGCTTCTCCCACGTGAACGTGGTCCTTCTGTTTCTCTTCATACATGTTCCTCAGAACGGAGATAACCAACTCATTCTCTTTTTGATCATTTCTTGGTCTCATTCTCTGTAGTTAAAACAGCACAAGCACAGCAGTGATTGTTCTGTTCACGCACATTCATGACCCTCTTCACAGAATCCCAGAATGTTCTGGGCTGGAAGGGACCTCCAGAGGTCATCCAGTCCCACCTCCCTACACAGGGACAACTGCACCCAGGTCAGGCTGCTCCAAGCCTCACCGAGCCTGACCTTCAGTGACTCCAGGGATGGGGCCCCCACCACCTCCCCAGGCAGCCCCTTCCAGCCATCAGCCACCCTCACAGTGAAGAACTAGTTTATAATCTCCAGCCTCAATCTCTCCTTTCCCAGTCTGAACCCACTGCTCCTTGTCCTGTCTGCACAAACCCTCTCAGAAAGACCTTCCCCTGCCTTCATGGAGGCCCCCCTCGGGCACTGGAAGGTCCGAAGAAGGTCCCAAATGGGTCCAAAAGAAGAACCCATTGCTCCTTCCATTTCTCACTGCCAACACGGTAGTGGTTTCAGAACAAGTTGAGCTTGGTTAGTGCTACTGCTCCAGTCCACAAGAGGCCACCAGCGCCCCAGCAAAGCAGCCAGAGAGGCCGCTGACCTCACTTCATACCTACATGAGATGAGAATGAAGGACAAGGGAGAGTACCAGACAGCCCCAAGGAGAGAAAGCCTTGAACAAACACTGCTGCTCCTTCGCTTTTGCTGCCAGGAAAACCGACCCATGCAGCCGTGAGCCTGCAGCACACAGCCCTGCTCTCAGAAATCTCCTCACTGCAGTTTAGGGGAAAGGACAGAGGTATTTCAACATCAGTGTCCAAGGTGAAGAGGGATGCCTCTGCAGAGCCTCTGTCTGGATCTGAACTACAGGGGCAGAAAGTGTTTTCAGAGCAGCTGCTTATAGAACTGGACCCCACAGACCTGATCACAGACTCACGGAACATCAGGGACTGGAAGAGACATTCCAGCCCCAGCTGTTCTAGGATTCTCCAACATGTGAGAACCGTTGGCTGCTTTACCCCTACCGATGCAACCAAGGGACAGTAGGAACGAGCTGATGCCAGAGCTACACATCAGATGAATAAAAATCTGTTCAGCAGGAGGAGGGAGGGGCTTGTCCCCCCAGTACTCCAAACTGGGGAGGCCCCACCTGGAGTACTGGGTCCAGTTTTCGGCACCTCAGGACAAGGGAGACATCGAGGGGCTGGAGCGAGGGCAGAGGAGGGCAGTGAAGCTGGGGAAGGGCCTGGAGAATCCATCTGATGGGGAGAGACTGAGAGACTTGGGGCTGTTTAGGCTGAGGAAGAGGAGGCTGAGGGGAGCCCTCATTGCTCTCTGCAGCTACCTGAAAGGACCCTGCAGAGATGCTGGTGCTGGGCTCTTCTCACAGGTCATTAGCGACAGAAGCAGAGGGAAGGGGTTGAAGCTACAGCAGGGGAGGGTTAGATTGGACATCAGGAAGAAATTCTTCCTGGAGAAAGTGGTCAGAGACTGGACTGGGCTGCCCAGGGTGGGGGTTGAGTCCCCATCCCTGGATGAGTTTAAAAGTCACTGAGATGTGGTTTAGGGGTGACCTTGCAGAGTGGGGTTGCTGGTTGAACTAAATGATCTCTGGGGGTCTCTTCCAACCTGAGCGAGTCTGTGATTCTATAAAGAAGGAGAAGCTGCACCACTCCGTGGGAGCTGACAAACAGCCCTCTCCAAAGCAAACAACGTGGCCGCCTGGCAGGAAAGGGCAGGCGAAGGAAGCCAACCAGACCCACCCCGCGAGAAGGTGATGATGCTGTGACACCGCCTTCTGGTTTAGGGGTGAGCTTGTAGAGCAGGGTTGATGGTTGGACTCGATGATCCCAGGGGTCTTTTCCAACCTGAATGATTCTGTGAAAACACTCTTAAGAGAGACAGCCAGCGACCACTGCGAATCACACGGAGCTACAGGAACACGACTGCGGTATCAGGCAGCTCAGCTACAAAATGAATTGGAAACGATAGGTAGGAGGGTCACTGGACCTCCGGTTTTACCCTGTTAACGTCCTGCAGACTCTCAGCAGAAGCACTGACCCGCTATGGGTGACTGTGGGCTGGGTGCAGAACAGGCAGAGGCAGCCCAGCCAGCCAGCCGCTGCACGCTGCAAAACCCCTTAGCTCACGGAATCGCTCCCCCAGAGTAACTTCCAAATTTGGTGCTGCCTGCTGAACTCCCCCAGTCCACTCCAGAGAAGAAGGAAATTCCATTTTGTCTGCTGTTTCCTAATCTTCACTGCTGTGCCAAGCCTAGGGCTGCTTCCTGCAGCTTCACCTCTGTCCTAACCCAGCTGTGCTCTGAGCTCAAGTGGGTTTCATTCAGACAACAGGAAGTTCTTTAGTTACTGAGACAAGTTCTGAGATCTAGGACAGATTAGGAGCAGGAAATCTTCTGATCTAGGAATTTTTTGTTCTGGTCAAGGGAACAGTTGAATGTTCTCACAGTGCAAGTTACCACCTTCACCCTCAGAAGAACCGCAAGCAGTTCCTTCCTTTCTGAAGCCAGCATTTCCATGGAACACGAGCACCATTAGGGGAAGGAGAACCACAGAACATCAGGGACTGGAAAGGACCTCCAAAGATCACCCAGTCCCGTCCCCCTGACACAGCAGGATCCCCTAGGTCTAGTCACACAGGAACATGTCCAGGAGGGTTTGAAATGTCTGCAGGGAAGGAGACTCCACAACCCCCCTGGGCAGCCCCTGCCAGGGCTCTGTCACCCTCCCTGGGAACAAGGTCCTCCTCACACTGATGTGGAACCTCCTCTGCTCCAGCTGACACCCGCTGCCCCTGGTCCTGTCACTGGGTGCCCCTGAGCAGAGCCTGGCTCCATCCTCCTGACACCCACCCTTCACGTATTTACAAATGAGGGCAAGAAGCCCTTCTCATTAAAAGGCCAATTCTATCTGCTGTAGAAGAACTGAAACTTGAAACAGACACTAAGGCTCTACTGACTTTACAGCACTGGGTGACTAAGCACCTGTTAAACAAAGACCAGGAACGATTCACCAAGACATGAAGACAAGTTTGGTAGTTCACACTGATGTTAATAAACAATAACCCAATTGCTTTAAACCTGGTGGGAAACAAAGAACTTACCTTCACCTCTTCATAAACAGAGGCCTGCTCCTCGTTACTTAGTGTTGTTAGGTGCTTCTGTAGTTCTAGTTTAGTCTTAGAAGGGTGTAACCCTACCAAGGGGAGCAAAAGACGACAAATCAGAGAGTCCCATGTGCCAGAACGAATCAATCCCAGCACTCTGCACATCCACGATCTGAGCCAGCTCTTACACTTAACGGGGCATCAGGAGGAACTGTGTGGGCTGGAGCAGAGGAGGTTCCACATCAGTGTGAGAAGGACCTTGTTCCCAGGGAGGGTGCCAGAGCCCTGGCAGGGGCTGCCCAGGGGGGTTGTGGAGCCTCCCTCTCCAGAGAAGTTCCAAACCCACCTGGACTGTTCCTGTGTGACTGGATCTAGGGGATCCTGTTCGGGCAGGGGGTTGGGACTGGGTGATCTTTCGAGGTCCCTTCCAATCCCTGATGTTCTGTGATTCTGTGAACTCCGGGTTAAGTGAAAGTCACCCTGAACCCCTGTCTTTATTTAAAATGCGGGCCATGAACTCTGTAACAAGGAGATTTACTGGGCCCAGAGCAGGATTATGCTCTTAGCTGAAGATTCCATTATCAAACAAGATGAAATAAACCCCCAATCTTCCGCGTTTTAGCCGGATGCTGTGTTAGTGGTTAATGCAGCCCTGCTGGGGCTTTGCTTGTGCTGCAGAGGTAACTGTCTCCAATCTAAGTGCCGTGGCCTCTGGAAAAAACCCACAGGTCACAAAATCCCTGAACATCAGGGATTGGAAGGGACCTCGAAAGATCAGCCAGTTCAGTCCCCCTGCCACAGCAGGATCCCCTAGATCCTGTTGCACAGGAACACGGCCAGGGGGGTTTGAAATGTCTCCAGAGAAGGAGACTCCACACACCCCCTGGGCAGCCCCTGCCAGGGCTCTGGCACCCTCACTGGGAAGAAGGTCCTTCTCACACTGATGTGGAACCTCCCCTGCTCCAGCTCACACCCGCTGCCCCTTGTCCTGTCACTGGGTGCCCCTGAGCAGAGCCTGGCTCCATCCTCCTCACACCCACCCTTCACATATTGATCAGCATCCACGGGGTCACCCTTCAGGCTCCCTTTTTCCCAGCTCCAGAGCCCCAGCTCCCTCAGCCTTTCCTCAGCAGGGAGATGCTCCCCTCCCTTCATCATCTCTGTGGCTCTGCGCTGGGCTCTCTCCAGCAGCTCAGTGCCCTGCACGTCAGTCAGGTTCTTGCTTTGTCTCTTGCTGGAACCATTTCCTGACAGTCTAGAGCTGACTACCCTCTCACACAGATTATGTTTGCTGCTCCCATGCTGGATTAAAACCCCTTCCTCTGATTTCTGTGGGAAACAGCAAAGGGTCAGCAGTGTTTCGTTTTGTGCATCAGCCTCTGACCAGGGCACCTCTCCTTCAGAAACAGGGAGCACAGTGGAGCGGAGTCGTTCCCCTTTCAGACATGTCTCAAAAATCCCAACTAGCTGAAGAGCAAAACCGAGTCAAAAGCAGTTCTGGAATTCCTCCAGCTTCAGGGAATTACTAGCAGATAGGTTTTACCCAATATGCTACTGCCACGTGATCCCACAAGCTGCTGCTGCCCTTTATTCACCCCAGACATCCCTTAAATAAACAAAGCCTAACTGCAACGTGAGAGGTTTGCTCTTGTAGCCGCTGGCTGGGCCACACGCGGCCGTAACCGCTGCGCTCCGATGGAGGCAGAGACAGCAGCACCACAGCCAAGCCCACTGAAAGCAGACTGCTCCCTTCACGGGTAGTGGGGGTGTGACGTTGGCATCTCTGTGGATTCCACAGGACAGCAGGTCGCAGCCACTGCAGAACGGATTCTTGTGAAGTTCCCCATCTACAACCCTCTGCTTTCACGGGCGAAACAAGCCAGCTGCAATTCAGATGCTTTCAGCCTTGGTTTTCAAAAATTCAACTAAAATACACAGAAGGACCTTAACTCTTGGTAGAAAATTGCACACAGAGCAGTTACAGAATCCCAGAACACGAGGGGTTGGAAGGGACCTCAAAAGATCACCCAGCCAGTCCCCCTGCCACAGCAGGATCCCCTAGATCCAGTCACACAGGAACACGGCCAGGCGGGTGTGAAACATCTCCAGAGAAGGAGACTCCACAGCCCCCCTGGGCAGCCCCTTCACTGCAGCTCTCAGAATTACCCTCCACTCCACCCTCCACCCTGAGTCCCAAGGCTTCCTATGCCTTCCCTCCCTTACAGTGTCAAGTGCAAGACTGTCCCAGATGAAACGCTGAGCAAACAACCTTGGCTGAGAGCTCCTGAGGCCTCACCTTCGATCTTCTCACAGAGCTTGTGCAAGTTCTGCATGGGACACCCTTCACAAAGCTGGGGCTGTGCCTTGGAAGTCTGCTGCACAGCCGCCACCGTGAAAGCCTGTTTCAATGTCATCATGATTTCATCAACCTGAAAAAGAAGGGCAACCAAACAGTGTCACTCCTCTTCTGAGAGCCTCTTTTCACAGAATCACAGAACATCAGGGATCGGAAGAGACCTCCAAAGATCATCCCGTCCAGTCCTCCAGCCACAGCAGGATCCCCTAGATCCAGTGGCACAGGAACATGCCCAGGAGGGTCTGAAACGCCTCCAGACTCCACAACCCCCTGGGCAGCCCCTGCCAGGGCTCTGGCACCCTCACTGGGAACAAGGTCCTTCCCACACTGATGGGGAACCTCCTCTGTTCCAGTTCACACCCAGTGCCCCCGAGCAGAGCCTAGCTCCATCCTCCTCACACCCAGCCTTCACACTTTGCTTGCCTGTGAGAGAACAGCTGGCTCCAGCTGTGCACTGGCCTCACCTAAGGCACAGCAGAGTAGTTCCACCTTTCTCAACAGGAACCCCATGAAAAACCCCTCTTCCAAACAAGATGTGTGCAGTCTAACTTAGCCTCTGCAGTGAAAGGAAGTTTTACTGGAAGGGAGTTTAGCTCGTGCCTTGAAGGCAAAGTTAAAAGCTCCTTGTGGACAGCGACGTTCACCACATTTTGGAAACACCTGCACTTCTGAGTGCAGCAGGATTTGAAGGCCTTCAGCAAAACACAGAGGCTGGAGCAACAGAAGGCTCTGAGGGCTCGGTGTTCTATGGTTTCAGTCACTCACCAGGGCTTCATCCGTGCACTGGAACACGTAGCAAACAAAGTGGAAGCCTCCGCTTTCTGAAGGCTCTCTGCAGATGAACCCAAAGTGATCCACATGTCTAATTCCCTAGCACAAAACAAGAGCAGTGAACAGACGTTGACTAACACTGGTTTGTACTGGTATCTCGCCCAGTGGGCCCACAAGCATTGCAGACAGCTTAGGTATCTCTCTTACAGCTGCAGCAGAGTCATCTGGGCACTAACAAGCCACTACCGAATGAAGTCAAAGGTTGGTGGTTGTTGTTTGGGGTTTTTTTAATGACTGAAGAAGAACAGACCCACAGGAACTTGAGGCTGTTTCCTCTTGCCCTATCACTTGTTAACTTGGGAGAAGAGACCTACCACCACCTCTCTACAACCACCTACCAGACAGCTGCAGACAGCGAGGTGGTCTCCCCTCAGCCTCCTTTTCTTCAGACTAGCCAGCCCCAGCTGCCTCAGCTCTTCCTGGCACGGTTTGTTCTCCAGACCCTTCCCCAGCTGCGCTGCCCTTCCCTAGACCCTCTCTAGCCCCTCAATGTCCTTCTTGTGTTCAGGTGCTTAGAACTGTTAGTGTGGGAGCAGCTCTCAAGGCAGAGCCCTCCAGTCCCGCACACAGGACGTGCCAGCACTTAGTGCAGCGGCCCAGACGGAATGCTGGGGCTGCCCGAGCTGCTCCGCGTCCCCTGCGGCGTGCGTGTGTGCGCTTCTGCGACGTGATGTGCCTGGAGCACTCTGCCCTGACACTGCTGAGCCACTGCAGGAGCTGACTCACGCTCCTGGTGTCGCCCACACACCACCAGCAGCACATCCACACTTGGACATCAGAACACCAGCGCTGGAGCCAAGTCACTGGGTAAACTGCGCCCTCACAGCATCCAGGCAAGAGCCACAGAAAGGAGAGGCAGGAGAACAGGGAAGTGAGACCTGTGGCACAGGGATCAGCAGTGAACGAGGAGGCTCTGGAACGTGCTTGCCCTCCGTGCATTACAGAAATCACAGAACCACAGAATCACTCGGGTTGGAAAAGACCCCGGGATCGTTGAGCCCAACCACCAACCCCACTCTACAAGGTCACCCCTAAACCAGATCCCCCAACACCACATCTGAGCAAGTTTTCCATGCATCCAGGGGTGGGGACTCAGCCCCCACCGTGGGCAGCCCATCCCAGGGCCTGAAAACAAGCACCACAAGGAAAGCAGGGCAGTTCCACAGAAGGACCGATTCACCAGCGATCTGGCAGCGGCAGCGGCTGGTCTGGCTGGGGCGAGGGCCCGCTCCACGGGCTGGGGGGAGCAGGCAAGGACTCCCAAGTGGGGAGCACTCAAATGCAGGGAATGAGCACACTGCAGTCCTACCTGAGAACAGAAGGAGATCTCCTTAAAGCTCTTTTCAAGCGCTACATTTTTGGTGTCAGGGCTGATAAGGTAAACTGCAGACTGGCCAATCTGCAAAACAAACGGTGAGATGAGAACAAGCAACATCGCACTCCCCCTTCCTTGCTGTGAACACGCTCCCTCTACACCAGCAGCAATCTGTTGCACCTCTATACCCACACCAAGGGGTGTGTTCTCACCAGAGACAGTGCTGAAACAACACCGATTTGGCTTTCAGAGCTCCACACACCAGTGAACGGAAATGCAGCGTCACACTGGAGACAACAGGCTGGGCAGAGGGTTTCATTAGATGAGGGTAGTACCGCACCTTATCTTCTGCAGTCTGGGCACACAGACTCACAGAACGTCACGGACTGAAGTGACCATCCTCGAAAGGCCACCCAGTCCAGTCCCTCTGCCACAGCCGGATCGCCTACACCCAGTCGCACAGGAACAGCCCAGGTGGGTTTGAAACATCTCCAGAGAAGGAGACTCCACAACCCCCCTGGGCAGCCCCTTCTAGTGCTCTGGGAAGAAGGTCCTTCTCATATTGATGTGGAACCTCCTCTGGTCCAGCTCCTTTTCCTGTCTCTGGGTGCCCCTGAGCAGAGCCTGGCTCCATCCTCCTGACAGCCACCATTTCCATATTGATCAACATTCATGGGGTCACCCCTCATTCTTCTTTTTTCCAAGCTCAAGTGACACAGCTCCCTCAGCCTTTCCTTCATCATCCCTGTGGCTCTGCACTGGATTCTCTGCAGCAGCTCTGTGTCCTTCTGGATCTGAGGGGCCCACAACTGGACACAAGATTCCACATGTGGTCTCAGCAGTGCAGAGTAGAGGGGGAGGAGAACCTCTCTCCATCTACCAACCACCCCACTTCTGATCCACCCCAGGATGCCAGTGGCCCTCTTGGCCACCAGGGCCCATTGCTGGCTCCTGGCCATCCTGCTGGCCACCAGCACCCCCAGGTGCCTTTCTCTTCCACTGCTCTCCAACAGGACAGCCCCCAGCACCTCATTCATCCCTGCTGGCAGTAGTCAGTGTAGCTGTGCACGCCGCTTCACCTGCTAACGTGCAGCAGCTTCCAGAAGCTGTCTTCAGAAAGTAAAGGCTTCAGGCAGTGCTGTTTTGAACTACTCAGTATAAACCTGCTCTGGCTACGTGAAACAACTGGTACTGCTGGTAGTGTTTTCGGTCTCTAGAGAGAGATTTCTGTCTTTGGAAAGGCAGGTCAGTGGCAGCCCAGCTCTGGTGACTGCCATTATAGGACTAAGGAAGTAACTGCCCTCCACGAGAGCACCCGCTGCGCTCGACCCCCAGACGCGAAAACGCCACCAGAGGTTGCGAGCCGCAGTTACCGTGAACAGCATCGTCCGGTTCTCCGCGATGTCTGTGGGCTGCACCACGCTGTGTCCGAACAGCAGCTGGCTTTTCAGGTTCAGGGAAACGGCATCTTCCTCAAAGGACCTGACAAAGCTGTTGCTCCTATGGCTTTCGTCTGGTAACTCCTTCCTGAAAGCCAAGGACCGGAGCCCGGGCTGCGAGAAGGATTTCCTAATGGGCCTCTTCTCCTGCTCTTCGCTGACCAAGGGCTGGAAGACGGACCGGAATTTGTTGCTGAGGGAGAAGCCCCCGAAGTTATTGGCAGGTTCATGTTGTTGGGAGGAGGAGGAGTTGAGATCAGAACCCTTCGTACAGCTGGCCCGGTTAAACTTCTCGATGCATTCATCTATGAGCGCCGGAGGGGCGTTCTTGTGGGCCACCGTCACCCGCCCGCAGAACAGCACCTCAAACTTCTTGGCAAAAGGGTCCTCAACATCCGAGAGGCTCTTCTGAAACTCCTCCTGCCGAGCAACCTTCCCGGCTTGGCGAATGGAGCTGATAATCTCAGGCACCTGCACGGGGAGGAACACAGACCGTGAGCATCTGGTGCTTTAGGGCAAACTGGTGGCACCACAAAGACGAGTCCCCTGCTGTTGTTTTTCTGGGAAAGAGCAGTTGAAATCACAGAACATTAGGGACTGGAAGGGACCCCGAAAGCTGAGTTCTGAGAAACCCCAATGACAGGGACCCCACAACCTTCTCTTCCGCACAGGAAACCTACAGCTGCCAGAAGGAGAAGGCACATGCAGCTGAGACTTGCTTTTGTGAGAAGTCCTCTCACAGAACCAAAGAATGAACTAAAATCTAGCACAAAACCAATGTATTTGGTCTCTCACTGAAGAGGACAGCTGAGAGGCAACACCAGTTCCTCATTCCTCCTCAGCATTAGCAGCACTCCAAGACACAGGAGAGTCACAAGCTTTGCAGGGCTTATCTCAAGTGTCTGCACAGTGTTTCTCTTTCACCTGGCTCAGAGAGCACTCTGCAGCCTCCTACCCCCTGCTGCCTTCTGCCAGTCACTGCCTTGGTCCTTGCTTCCCGCACCATCACCCCTCCACTCAACAGCTCTACGGAGAACTTCAGTCACTGGCTTTCACACTCTGCTGCTTGTTGACTTCTACTCCTGCCACAAAGCCACTTTCAAACCAAGACTTAACTGAGAAAGAGGCAGCATGCTTAGAGCTCCCTGTGCCAGGGTGAAGGACAGCTCTGGCAGCTTCTCTGCACATGATGAATGCATCCCAGGTAAAGGCAGAGCGCAGCGGTGAGCAGCGGCTCCCTCAGTGCCGGGTGGGCGCACAGAGACACAGGTCAACGTGACTTCACACCTCACCACGTGTGATCCCCAGCTTTGCTGCTTTGGCTTCACAGAACGACGACGGACTGTGCCGCTCTCAGCAGCTTCAGCAGCAGCACAGCCTGTTCTAGCTCATCACAGACTCACAGAACATTAGGGGCTGGAACGGACCTCGAAAGATCATGGAAACATTAGGGATTGGAAGGGACCTCGAAAGACCACCCAGTCCAAACCCCCTGCCACAGCAGGATCCCCTAGATCAGAAAGACCACCCAGTCCAATCCCCCTGCCACAGCAGGATCCCCTAGATCAGAAAGATCACCCAGTCCAATTCCCCCTGCCACAGCAGGATCCCCTAGATCAGAAAGATCACCCAGTCCAATTCCCCTGCCACAGCAGGATCCCCTAGATCAGAAAGACCACCCAGTCCAATCCCCCTGCCACAGCAGGATCCCCTAGATCAGAAAGACCACCCAGTCCAATCCCCCTGCCACTGCAGGATCACTTCATGCAGGTCAGTAACTGCAGCTTCCGCATAGCTGATCAGGGAACACTGGCCTGGCCTTTCGGGAACAAGAGAGAAGAGGGAGCAGAAACCCGGCTGTTACACTCCAGTGGCACCTCAATAGGGTAAAGGTGCCTCTTGGTGGCTTTCAGGAACATTTTACGTCCTTCATATCAAGATGTCAGGTTTATGCATGAATTCCTCTCAGAATCTGTAGAAGGATTAAACACCAAGGCCCACGTATCCAGTTTCCTCAGCCACCGCCATCCACAAGCATTTCAAATTCCAACCACTGAACTGCAGCTGCTTCTAACCAGGAGGATTATAGCTGAGCTGCAGTGAGCAGACGACCCGTCCAGGTCCCTTCCAGCACCTACTGTGCTGCGATTCCGTGGAACAGGATCTCTGCTGACTGCCAAGTCACTCATCCTCCCCGCGCCCGGCACACACCCGCAGCTTCTGCAGCTTCACAACTCTTCCAAGCCCAGTTTTTGAAAGCGTTTGTAGATGCCACAATAAAAGTTCCAGCACGATGTGAAACAGTATTTGAGGTGAGGAAACGTGAAGCAGACCAAGGTAAACTGTGGTGCCCCGTGTCCATGTGGCAACAACCCAGCCAGGGCCTTTGCTATGCCAGCCGTCCCTGATGGGAACAGGAACTCTGCCTGATTCTGCAGCACTTACTCGCAGGTTAGCTGTTGGTTTGGTCCAAACCCTAACCGTGCGGCGACGGCTAAGAGCATCCATTTCCAGAGCACCTGCTGGCAAAGGAAAGCAAACAGCTTTTGGCTGGAGCCTCAAAGTTCTCTTTGGAATTTCAGAGGGCAGGACCTGCACAAGCAGCCAACTCAGCTACCTTTCATGCTGCACCTGTTCTTAAATCTGAAGGTCAACAGGAACCCAAAAGCAGATCTTCATAAGAAATTAATTCAGAAAGGCATAAATGATTCAGGAGAAAAGCCCTGGTGAGCTGCAACCTCTGTGGGAAGGAGCTTCACTGAGGAGCGTCCTGCTCCTCACTCAGCACCTGTAATGGACCCTACAAATGCAAAGGGCACTGCCCTGCTCCATCTCCCAGCCACAAAAGCGCTGTGTAAGGCGCTGGATCCTGGCCCTCTCCCATCAAACCAGGGCCATCTAAGCAGAGCGGGTGCAATTCAGGCCTGGCAGGCAGAGAAAGAAATGGCAGGATGGAGTCGCCGACTCAACAGAAGGCTGCGATGCCATCCAGCATGACCTGCACAGGTTCACACACCACCAGGTTGGACGGGACCTCCAGGATCATCTAGTCCAACCCACCAGCTAAAACAGAGCTTGAATTCACTGTCCCAGCAGCCTGTCCAGCTGGGTCTTAATACTGCCCCGGGTACGGCAGATGACTACTTCCCTTGGAAGATGATTCCAGTGTCCAGTTGTAGGCCTCTCAGCTCCAGAAGGACACAGAGCTGCTGGAAAGAGGCCAGCGCAGAGCCACAGGGGTGATGGAGGGAGGGGAGCAGCTCCCTGCTGAGGAAAGGCTGAGGGAGCTGGTAAAAAAGGAGCCTGAGGGGTGACCCCATGGATGTTGATCGATATATGAAGGGTGGGTGTGAGGAGGATGGAGCCAGGCTCTGCTCAGGGGCACCCAGTGACGGGACAAGGGGCAGCGGGTGTGAGCTGGAGCAGAGGAGGTTCCACATCAGTGTGAGAAGGACCTTCTCCCCAGTGAGGGTGCCAGAGCCCTGGCAGGGGCTGCTGGGGGGGCTGTGGAGTCTCCTTCTCTGGAGACATTTCAAACCCACTTGGACTGTTCGTGTGTGACTGGATGTAGGGGATCCTGCTGTGGTGAGGGGATGGGACTGGGTGATCCTTCGCGGTCCCCTCCAATCCCTAATGTGCTGTGATTCTGTGAATAAACGCAAACAGCTCCAAAGGGAGGAGAAGTAACTGCTGAGTAGCAGGAGGGGTTTCACCACAGGACTGCCTTCATTTCCAATGCCGAGCGCGTACGCCTCGCTCATCGCCCGGACCCCGGGGGGACGGTGGGGAGTGACTGGCATACAGAGAGCAGCGCTGCTGGGCGCTCGGTGATCATCTGCCCTCAGCTGAACGCTGACAACTGCTAACAGCGGGCTTCTCCCCCAGACAGAGACCGACCTGAGCAGCGCAGCGAGCAGCGAGGATGCCTTCTCTGCCAGGGCCTCTGTGAGAACTCGGCCGCCAGAAGCCAGTGCTGGCAGACAGCTAAACTTTCTCTTCGCTGCGTTGCCGGCATCCGGCCCTAGAGACAAGCGAGGGTCTGTCCCTCCAGTCCTGCCGACAGTGCCGCTGGCTTCAAGGACATTCATGTACAAGTGAAGCCACAGCCTTTGAGTCTTCCCTCGCCAGGGATTTCCCCGACACCAGTCCTCTGTTAATTCTCTGATCCCTGGTGCAGCATCCCAGTGTTCAGACTCACTGGCAAGAAGGGTTACTGGGGGTCAAATTCACACAAGCGAGGGCTGTAGGACCACAGGATATCACCACCGTCTATCCACCTCCCCAGATAATTCAGCATCTTACAAGCAAGATGGGCTTAAAGATAGGAGAAGTGTAATGAACATCAAGGTGGTTGGGCTTTGGGCAGTGTTCAAATGCCTCCTAATAGGAGCAGCTTCAGAGACCCAGCCCAGACTCGCTTCACTAAAGCACTCAAGGAAGGAGTAAAGGTGCCCAAAGGTGCTCAGCTTTGCTGGCAGCTCTGAGGAACAACAGAAAGAGGCAGGTCAGTGGAGCTGGAAGAAGACATCTTCCCAGTGAGTGCGACACCCCATAACACAGGCCAGGAAAACAGCCGAGACTGCCCTTCAGAAGGCTTTTTTAAAAAGGAAAATTGAAATGGAATGGGGATTTATCCGGCCCCCCAGTGTTCAGTCTCTCATCCTTTTCTTCCACATGGCAAATTGATTTCATTCGCAGGTCCTGGGCTGCAGCAAAAGAAGCAGGGACAGTTGGTCGAGGAAGGGGATTCTCCCCCTCCACTCTGCACTAGTGAGGCCCCACCTGCACTGTTCTCTGCTACTGCTGAACGAATGGTGTGCAAGCCCACCTCACACCAGCACAAATCTGCAGTTCTAGCTATTTTCACATCACAGACTGAAAGTTTTGATGGTTTTTGGCTCCAAAATGATTTCTAATTACTACAAGCAATTTGGCAACAGTCATCACCGTGAATACAGATGAAATCTTCTCTGTGGATCTACAGCAGCAACTGCTCTGCCCACAACAGTGCTCAGCTGGTTTACACTTTCAACAAGCTGTGGTTGAGGCTGCTTAGTCAAATGTTTCCTTCAAGGGAGCTATCTGTATGAAACCCTGCAGGAAGAACAGGTATAACTGTTCTTTTGTATGTAAATACTTCCAGGAGACTAAAACAAGCCCTAAGAACAGGCCGCCCAGGGAGGTTTCAAACCCACGGCCAGGTGGGTTTGAAATGTCTCCAGAGAAGGAGACTCCACAGCCCCCCTGGGCAGCCTGTATGTCAATGGGGGCAGCCTCCTTGCCCTACCGCTGCATTCTCTCCCCCTGTGGAACAGGCCACCCTCTTGTAAAAGCAGCACTTGTGCCCAAAGTTCTTACACCTTCACTGATCAGGTTTTGGCAACCAGCAGAGCCTTGTCCGCTAACAAGCCTCACTTTATGCTTCTAAATGCGCTGCTTTGCGTCCCAGATCAGTGCAGATGATTAACAGCCAGTAGAGGAATAAAACTAAGCGCTCGCGAGGAACCAGCACTGCAGTAATTGCTTCTGAAAGCTGAGCTGCAAGTAGGTTTCCGCGAGAGCTCCTGTTACTCTCTCCAGCAATGCGGCTAAGCCTTCACGCTCCAAATTCTGCCTCGTACCTCCCGCAAGACCAACTCCTCTCACTAGCTGCCTTGTCCACCTGACAAGTGAGCAAGGAGGTGTGCAGGGGAAATTAGCTGCCTTGCCATCTGACAAGCGAACACAGAGGTGTGGAGGGGAAACTGGCCACCGCTCAGGGGCATCCTGAAGCATTTACTGAACAGCATCACTAGCAGCAGGCACCTGTAGAGGAGATCGAAGAGCAGACAGCACGGAGATCAGCTGCTATCACTCCCTCAGACACCAGGGCAAATCGGGCCTCACATCACCCTTGAGACCAAGACACAGTCATGACAGGAGAGAGAACTACCTGGTGGCTACGTAAACAGAGGGGAAAGAGCCACGCGGCAGGTGGAAAGGATAAGTTTCTATTTCTTAGGGCATGGCTAAAATTAAGGAGGTTCCTTGTAACACAGAATAAATTCTTCCCTTATATTCTGATCCAAGGCAACCCAGTCACACATGAGGCTCTTGCCTCTCACTGTCTTCCCAGGGTAGGTATTTCACCTGTTACATGCTCGGGGAAAGGGAGGCATAACAGCGATCGAGAAACAGGCTGCGTACACCTGGCAAACAGAAGGGAGAAGCAGGTTCCTTGTGGTCTGCCGAGTGCACTGGGCTGCCTGTTAGTTTGGCTTCCCGACACAGTCTGCGGGGTTTCATCCAACTAGTTCCCACAGGGAACCCCTAATTCCTGTCATACAGCTCTGCCTCACCCGCCTGTCCTCTCCTGCAGTCTCTACCTCATGGCAGAGCGCTGTATGCGGGTCGTACGTCGGGAATGACTGGAAAACATACAGACCGCTCTGAAACACGGCTCAGAACTGTACTGCAGACATGTTCCACCGTTCGCAGCACCACGGCTGCAGCTGGACCCTGCTGAAGCCCCCGATGCAGAAGCCAGCACACAACACAAGCTGTTAAACCTGTAAGCTCCCCTTAACAGATTCATTCAGGTTGGAAAAGACCTCCGGGATCACCGAGTCCAACCATTACCCTGACTCTACAGGGTCACCCCTAACCAGACCCCCCCAACACCACATCTCAGCCACTTTTAAACTCATCCAGGAGTGGGGACTCAACCCCCACCCTGGGCAGCCCAGTCCAGAGTCGCTGGGAAAAATTTCTTTCTGATGGCCACTCTGACCCTCCCCTGGTGCAGCTGGAAGCCCTTCCCTCTGCTTCTGCCGCTAATGACCTGTGAGCAGAGCCCAGCACCGGCATCCCTGCAGGGTCCTTTCAGAGAGCTGTGGAGAGCGATGAGGGCTCCTCTCAGCCTCCTCCTCCTCAAACTAAACAGCCCCAGCTCTCTCCATCTCTCCCCATCAGATCGATTCTCCAGGCCTCAGTACAACTCAACTCCCTGCTCTTCGCAAACGCAGAGTAGGACAAAAGCCGGGGAGAAGCCCGCAACAGGCAGCGGCAGCGCCGGCCCCGCTGGCCCCAGCGCAGGAGCCCCGCAGGCAGCCAGCCCCCCCCCACCGCTCCCGCCCCGGTTCCCGCGCTCACGCACAGGACGGGCTGGGCCGGGCACAGCTCCGGCTCCAACCGCCCCGGCTCGGTGTTCAGGGCCTCCCTCGGCCTCCGCTGCGCGCCCGGCCGCAGGACCCCACTGAGGGCGACCACCTCCCGAGCCCGGAGCCCGCGGGCATTTCCCGGCGCGGCGCCGCCTACCTTGGCCACCCAGCTGAACAATGGGCTCATCGTCCGGGCTCCGGCCGGCCGCTCCTCGCCGCTCTGGTCCGGCCCGCAGCCGCCTCCGGCCACCGGCCCAGGACCCCGAGCGCCGCCCGCGCCGGAAGGACCCCGCGGCGACTCCCGCAGCAGCTGCGGGGCGGGAAGGGGAAGGAGGGGAGGGCCGGGCCGGAGCCAAGCCCGGGCCGCCTCCCGCCTCCGCCGCGCCCCGCCTCCGCAGGGGAGACCCGCACCGGGAGGGCGGGAAGGGCGGCGGCGGCCCAGTCGCGGAGAGGTGGGGCCTGGCCGGGGCCCTGGACACCAGCCGGGCCGATGGGCCCCGGAGGGGGTTCTGCGTCTCTCCAGAGGAGCCTTCGTGACCCTCCGGGGCGGCCGGCGCCAGAACTCTGCCGCCCTCAGGGTGAAAAAGCCTCCCCTTAGGTTTCCGTGGAACGTCCCGGGTTCCTGTCCGTGCCCGCTGCCCCCTGTCCTGTCGCCTGGTCCCACCACCCTCACGCTCACCCTTCAGATCTGAGCACAGGCATCGATCAGATCACCCCTCAATCGCCTCCTTTCCAGGCTGAACAGCCTCTCCTACGTCAGATGCTCCAGCCTCCCGATGATCCTACTGGCTCTGCACCGGACTCTCTCCCTAACCCTGTCCTTCTTGAACTGGGGAGTCCCGGCCTGGTGCCACCTGACCAGGACCGATAACCACAGAACCACAGACCATCAAGGATTGGAAGGGACCTCGAAAGACCATCCAGTCCCGTCCCTCTGCCACAGCAGGATCCCCTAGATCCAGTCGCTCAGGAACGTGGCCAGGAGGGTCTGAAACGCCTCCAGAGAAGGAGACTCCACTCAGCACACAAGACCATTAACGACACAATCCCAGGCGATCCAAGGGCGTTTGTGGGAACGTCTGGCACCCTTACGACAGCTGGCATCGCACACCAGTAGCCCTGCTCAACAGTAGCACCTGAAGAAGAGAACAAAACCCGTGTGGCCTGCTCAACACTCCTGGCAGGTCAAGGGATGTTATCTGCCACCCAAGAAACTTGTCACTCCTGCTGCTGCTCTGGCCAGACTGCCTGTGGACACCCTCGCACGCGGCAGGGCTGCCTGGAAACTACTCCATTTCCTCCATTTGGAGAAACACAGAACTAGGGTGAAAAAAAGACCTGGATTTCACAGGAAGTAACCCTTGGGGCCCCAGTCAAAAAGCCCTTTGTTTCCCATCACATCCTGCAAACAAAGTGAAGAACCAGGTTTGCAAATCGGAATGGGAAAGCACAGGGCTCTGTTAGGACCTAACAGGTGATGAAAGGTCCTGGGCTGGATGGGCTCAGAGGGCTTCTCCAGCCTCAATCATTCTGGGATCCTGCTCTGGCACGGGGATTGCACTGGATGATCTTTTGAGGTCTTTCCCAGCCCTAATGTTCTGGGACTCTGGGATTCTGTGACCCGTGTTGTAACGAACCCCTCACTGCTGTTACAGCTCCTGGAGTTATAACAGCTGCATCACCCGTTTTCATAGAAGAGGGGACTCGCGTTCTAACAGTTCCACAAGCTAAAGCAGAGGTGCTTCACAAGACCTGCCAACAGCTCGTTCAGCCAGTGCAGCAGTAGCCACGGACAATTTGATTGCGTGGATCATCTTAGCCTTCAGCCAAATAAACGACTAACTATGACCTCCAGTCACTGGTGGTGGTTTAGTGGCATGAAAGAGGGAGTAATTTTCCCTGCTGCCGCCATCCCTGACACTTAGAGCACACGTGGTCATAGCTGGTGTGTTCTCAGGGCACCCCACAACAACACTGGGGCACTACCATCTGCAGGACAGACCTCTGGACTTCGCAGAAGGCAGGAGCAAGGCAGAGTGTTCCTCCTAGTCACAGCTGACCAGTACTCCTGCTCTGGTGTTGGCATCGCAGCTGCTTCTTTCCAACACTGCACGTGAACACGATTATTTTTAAATAACTACTTCTTCACCCTTCTCTGAAGAGACCCTGGCTGCAGTAAGGGTTCTCCAGCTCCCCCTTCCCGACTAGCACCCTTCTACGTTTGGAACTAAGAGCACACAGATCTCCTCTGAGCCCACAGCAAACACTGATGTCAGCAGACCTGTCTTCTCGGAGGCCTGACTGCAGCCAGCTCAAAGAGGTGTCACTCTGCACCACTCGCCTCCTAAGCCTGCACTCTGAAACCTTCCTCGTGCCTCCATAGGACTGCGAGGAACAGTGGTCCTGTGGAAGGACACTGAAATTAAGCGGCAGAGTAAAAGCAGATGAATTCCAGCCTCTGCTGCCAACGGACCTTTCAGGCGCAGGGCATCACCGCTCCGCCCCCTGCCAGCCTGCAAGGAAGGAGGAGGGCACACTGGCAGCTGGGACACAGCTGGCACTGGGCGTAAGTGTGGGGTCCTGCATCAACACCCCCTGCAGCTGCAGCCTGCGGGCAGGGGGGCTGGCGAGCAGTCTGGCACAGAGGGACCTGCGGGTTCTCATTGACAGGCGGCTGAATCTGAGCCAGCAGGGTGCCCAGGTGGCCAAGAAGGCCAACGGCATCCTGGCCTGGATCAGGAACTGGGTGTCCTCCAGGAGCAGGGAGGGGAATGTCCCCCTGCCCTCAGCAATGGGGAGGCCCCACCTTGAGGACTGGGGCCAGTTCTGGGCACCTCAGTCCAAGGGAGACATCGAGGTACTGGAGTGAGGGCAATGAAGCTGGGGAAGGGTCTGGAGAATCAATCTGAGGAGGAGAGATGGAGACAGTTGGGGCTGTTTAGGCTGAGGAAGAGGAGGCTGAGGGGAGCCCTCATTGCTCTCCGCAGCTCTCTGAAAGGACCCTGCAGAGATGCTGGTGCTGGGCTCTTCTCACAGGTCATTAGCAGCAGAAGCAGAGGGAAGGGCTTCCAGCTCCAACAGGGGAGGGTTAGACTGGCCATCAGGAAGAAATTCTTGATGGAGAGAGGGGTCAGGGACTGGACTGGGCTGCCCAGGGTGGGGGCTGAGTCCCCATCCCTGGAAGAGTTTAAAAGTCACTGAGATGTGGTGTGGGGGCATGTGGTTTAGGGGCAACCTTGTAGAGTGGGGCTGATGGTTGGACTCGATGAACCTGGGCATCTTTTCCAACCAGAATGGTTCTGTGATTCTGTGTAAAGTGCTCAGATGGAGACAACATTCCGTAATCCATTAAATTCTTCAGCATAAACAAGAAGGTCCCTGTGTTGCTCACCTTCCAGGAGAGCTTTGCTAACACAGTAGCAACAGGGCATTTCTCAGGATGTTCAGCCTTCTAAAAACAGAACCCCTGTGTTTTTCTATTTTAAGCTTGGCCGTGCAAATAACTGTCTCTCCAAAAACCCTGCACATCCTTCTCGGGTCAGTGGAAACCTTCCCAGCCAGCGAGCACCGTCTGCACAGCATAAAGGGTAAGCAGCACTTGACTCCATCCTATCTGTGTGCACGATCTTTTAAGAAACAAAACAAGATCCTCATTCCCGTGAACTGTTCCGTGGGATCATGGAAAATAAGAGCAAGGTACCTGTGGGTGTTTTTAAAGTAACAGCAATTAAAATACCTCAGTAGAAAAGGTATCATCTTAATGACACCACTAATAAGTACCACGGCTTGAAGGCTACATGTGGATGTGGGCTGGGACAGAGGAGCTTCCACATCAGTGTGAGAAGGACCTTGTTCCCAGCGAGGGTGCCAGAGCCCTGGCAGGGGCTGCCCAGGGGGCTGTGGAGTCTCCTGCTCTGGAGACGTTTCAAACTCGCCTGGACTGTTCCTGTGGGACTGGTTCTAGGGGATCCTGCTGTGACAGGGGGATGGGACTGGGTGATCTTTCTAGGTCCCTTCCACTCCCTAATGCTCCTCTGTGAAATACAACACAGGACAAGGAAGCTTTTAAAATCCAGCAACAAGAGCTGGCCACACAGTCCTCTTGTGGCTTCGCTAGAGCCGCAGGGCTTCAGAGGGCTCAGGATGTCCTGCTGCAGGACGCTGGGCACACTGCACCCACACGTGCTGACGGGGCTTCTGCTGCTCTGCCAGGAGAACATAACCTGCACGTGCTGAGTGAGCTTTGCCACAGCCACGGGCTGGCGCAGAGCAGCGCACGCCCTCGCCACAGGTTCCTTTAACCGTGCCTCGTCGCTGACAGCGTTAGGCTAGCTGAGCTGGTTCCCGTAAGGCTCCTGGAGCAGGCAACATCTGGGCGCGCTGACATACGGCCGGCAGTACTGGACACAGAGGGCTCTACCCCTCTGCTGTGAGGACAGGCTGCAGGACCCGGGGCTGCTCATCCTGCAGAAAGGGCGGCTCCGAGGTGACCTACTGCAGCCTTTCAGGACTTAGAGGGAGCCTGTGAGAAAGATGGGGAGGGACATCTTGGCCAGTCCTGCTGCGACAGGGCAAGGGATGGTGGTGTTCACAGAATCTCAGAACATCAGGGATGGGAAGTGAAGATCAGCCAGTCCCACCCCCCCGCCAGGATCCAGGATCCCCTAGATCCAGTCGCACAGGGACATGGCCAGGCAACCCGATACCAGGTTGCTCAGAATCCCACGTCTCGTAGCTGATTTCAGTCTTAGATGAAGGGTTGAGTGTCTGTAAGATGCAGTGAGGAACTGCCCCGCTGGTGGGAAGCAGCAGCAGGGGAGGCGAGAGCTGCAGCAGCCCTCACAGCGCCTGCCGTTTGCTCTGCACAGCTGCTAAGCGGCACCTAAACACCTCAAACTCGGCAAGGGAGGGAGGGAGGAAGGAGTTGGGCTCTGTGGGGACTAACCCCTTCTAAGAGCAGTGAGACGAGCTTCCTGCAGCGAGGGAAGCGGTCTGAGGGCTGAGCTGCTGTGAAAATGTCGCTGTCAGACACAATGCGCGGGGCTCTGCGGACGCTGCTGCGCTGCACAGAGCTGGTGGGAACAACTCCCTCCTCTCCTAAATCCCAGTCCAGCTTGGGGAACCACAGTGCCGTCCCCCAGTGGCTTCTTAGCCACTACTGGGCCTGAAACAGGCCCTTAAACCAGGAAAAGGGCAGCTCTCACGGCCACAGCAGGATCTCCTAGATCCAGTCGCACAGGAACATGGCCAGGGGGGTTTGAAATGTCTCCAGAGAAGGAGACTCCACAACCCCCTGGGCAGCCCCTGCCAGGGCTCTGAGACCCTCACTGGGAAGAAGGTCCTCCTCACATTGATGTGGAACCTCCTCTGTCCCACTGGAGATCATGCAGGGACCAGCACTGGTTGCACTTGCTCCTGACAATGGGCTTTCAGTGGTGAAAGGAGACTCAAAAGAGATTCTAGAGGCTCTGCTCAGCGGAAGCCTTCAGTACATCACTGCCTCCCCGCTGTCTGTCGGACTGCAACCCGCTGGTTTAATCAAAGAAGGGAACCAGAGTGTCCTAACAGTGCTGTCAAACCAAGCCGAGGATCTACCAGCAATGGATCCCTACCGCTGCTGCTCTGGGACAAGCCGGCGGGGAGGGTGGGAAAGGAAGGAGAAGCCCACCCGCAGCAGCGTTACACGCAAAGGACAGCCCAAGTACAAACCGGCATTATCCGCTCAGTCCTTGTGCCAGGTCCTCCCTGATCAGCCTTCAGGGCACGCACACACATCCCTCTGAGCCCGGATTGTCCAGTGCCACGACCATTCCCTAGGAAAACATTTCCCACAGCCCTTCCCGTAACCTGGTGTCTGCAGAGAGGGTAAGAAAACAGAAGCGGGGGAGAACTCCGTCTGCGCTGGGCAGGGGAAAGCACGGCCTTCCCAGCAGTGATTTGCTGCTGTTACTCGCTGGGACGTGTAACACAATGTCACAGGACATCAGGGGTTGGAAGGGACCTCCAAAGACCACCCAGTTCCGTCCCCCTGCCACAGCAGGATCCCCTAGATCCAGTCGCACAGGAACATGCCCAGGGGGGTTTTAAACATCTCCAGAGAAGGAGACTCCACAGCCCCCCGGGAAGCCCTTTCCAGGGCTCTGGCACCCTCACCGGGAACAAGGTCCTTCTCACACTGATGGGGAACCTCCTCTGCTCCAGCTGACACCCGCTGCCCCTTGTCTGGTCATAAAATGACTCTGAGAAGTGCCTGATTGGGAGAGTTTGGGTTTCAGTGGTCTTGATGCAGTCCTGAAGTCCGAGTCAGTGCATGACAGCCATGGCCTTTGCTTACTCATGTACCTCACACACACACCATCTTCCCAGTGTTTAAAAGCTAGTTGTAGATGCTCCAAATCCTAGAATCATCCTAGCTGGAAAGGACCTCCAGCATCCAGTCCAGCCCTCATCCCAGCAGCTCCCTCACCCCTAGACCAGGGCCTCAAGGGCTTGAGCTACTCCGTTTTTAAATACCTCTAGGGCTGGGGACTCCACCACCTCCCTGGGCAGCCTGTTCCAGTGCTCAACCACTCTCTCAGCAAAGAACTTCTTCCAAAGATCCAGTCTAACCCTCCCCTGACACAACCTGAGGCTATTTCCCCTCGTCCTCCCCTCAGTAATTAGCTGATCCTTCAAAACCAGCAGCATCACATCTTGCAGGAGGAGCTGAATGGCTGGTTGTCATCAGGTGAGAAACCATCACAAATCTTTCAGTTGTGGTTTAGCCTCAGTTCTGCTGGTTTGTGTTTCTGCTACAAGCCCCAGGAGAAAAGTGAAGGAGCAATAAATAACCTTGGCATGAACTCTGGCTCTAGCTGAGGTGCACGTGACCCCGCGTTAGCCACGGCTAACGGCTTGGAGGCCGCAGTGAAGGCTACTGATGCCATCTGGAACAGCACGCTGTGCTGCTGGAGCCACGGGAGAAGCTCCTCGTAGGGCTGTCTGTGCGAACGAGGAGACGGAAGGCATCCCTGAAGGGTGCTGTACACATTGCTGCTGCAGCACGGGACCAGCCTGTCTCCCCTGGTGAGACGTCACCTCTGAGCAGAGTCAGGAAGCAGCACCGGTGTTGCACAACCGCCTTCCTGCCTGTGGCAACCACACAGCGCCTCTTACAGACTGGGGAGCAGCAGAGGAGCACTGAGCTGGGCCAGGAGCTCACCGACTCACTCCGGGGTCTGACGAGAGCCCTGGAAAGACCTGGAATAACGCAGCCAGGGACAGGGCCAGCGGGTACCAGAGCTCCCTGGAAGAGCTCGCGCAGGCGAATCCTGAGAGCGGGTCCCAGGCCGGAGCCGGGCAGTCACAGCCACGCTCCAGGTCCAGAGGAGCGTAAGGCCTGATTAACCGTGAGAGTGCCCAGCACACAGCTGGCTGTTGGCATCACAGGGGTCACCCCATGGGGACTGGCACAGCCACACTCTGCCCTGCTTTGCAGCCCAGGCTACGTACGCGCACAAGCGGCTGCGATACCGTCCTTTCCTGCTGCAGGGCTCCTTCCCTGCTTCGGTCATCAGCTGTGCCAGTGAGGGCTCAGGAGGCTTCTGCATCTGAAAAGCAGCACCAGCAGCTGGCAGTCACAGAACCACAGAATCATTCAGGTTGGGAAAGACCCCTGGGCTCACCAAGTCCAACCAGCACCCCTAAACCAGATACCCTCACACCACAGCTAAGCAACTTCTAAACACATCCAGGTGTGGGGACTCAACCCCTACCCTGGGCAGCCCAGTCCAGAGCCTGACCACTCTCTTCAAGAAGAATATCTTCCTGATGGCCAGTCTAACCCTCCCCTGGTGGAGCTTGAACCCTTCTCTCTGGTTCTGTCACTAATGACCTGTGAGCAGAGCCCAGCACCAACATCTCCAGTGTCCTTTCAGATAGCTGTGGAGAGTGATGAGGCCTCCCCTCAGCCTCCTCCTCCTCAAACTAAACAGCCCCAACTCTCTCCATCTCTCCTCAACTACCCAGACTCCAAGAGAAACACAGAGGTGAAGTGAACAGGAGGCAGACAACAGGGACTCAACCCTTTGGCTGCACTGCAGTCAGTCCAGTCATAGAATCATAGAATCATAGAATCATAGAATCATTACGGATCGGAAGGGACCTCGAAAGATCATCTAGTCCAATCCGCCTGCAACAGCAGGATCACCTAAACCAAGTCACACAGGAACCTGTCCAGTCGGGTCTTGAACATCTCCAGAGAAGGAGACTCCACAACCCCCCTGGGCAGTCACTGCATTTGCTCTCAGTGGTCTTTGCTTTTGCAGAAGAACCATGTTTCACTCTCCCCAGGCTCATCCAGCAGTAACCTGCAGCAGGAGAAGATCACTTCTGTCTTTAAAACGGTCTCCCCTACGCTCCTTAAAGAAAGGGAAGCGGTGCTGTTAGAACTGGGGTATTTGTGGAGTAGGATGGTTGGACTCGAAGATCCCGGGGTCTTTTCCAACCTGAGTGACTCTGATTTACTGGGATTCAGCGAGGCCAGATCTTCGGGTCTAATGCAAAACCAGGCAGTGCAGGAAGGCCCTGCCACGGAGCTGAGCCTCGCGGCGACTGCTCCGGGGTTCACAGGGCCCCAGCCGTTCCTTTTCTACACTAATGATGCCAAGGTCGCTCACAACAGGAGCCTCACAGGCAGCCAAGTGCTAATTATCTGAAACCAGCTTTCCCAGCACACAATCAGATCACCAAGGGTGTCTAACTGGGAGCAATGCAGCCCAGGCGAGAGGGTAATGCCTGATCCACTTAAATCCATCGGCTGAGGAACCCTTAGAGGCAGGTGAAGGCTGCTTGAACATGCAGGAACACTTCCAGCAGTTAAGGCCAAAGATTCAAGAGCTCTGACTAGAGAGAGGCTCCCTGCTGGACCTGGACAGCTCGACCCCACAGCACAGGCTACCACAGAACATCCCAGATCATTAGGGACTGGAAGGGACCTTGAAAGATCACCCAGTCCAATCCCCTGGCCACAGCAGGATCCCCTGGAAGCAGCTGCACAGGAACATGGCCAGGTGGCTCTCAGTGCAAGGAGACGGGGCTGATCTGCTCTGTTATGGGGCAACCTGGCCCAAGCCAAGGCAGTGAGCAGGAGCAGGTGCCCCCGTTTGCTGCAGCCCTGCGGCACCGCAGGTCTCACGGCGACCCTCCTGCAGCTGCCAGAAGCCCGGTTCTTGGCCCAAAAGCTGACCGTGGTTTACGACACTGCAGGATGAGGATCCAGAAGAAGCCAGCGGACGTGCTCCTGTCTCGTGCAGCTGTGATCCTGCCTGAATCACCAGCAGTGCTCCTCTATAAAAAGAACAGCCCGAGGCAGCGTTCCGCCGGCTCTGGTAAACAGGCCTATATATTACAGCCTGTTATGACAACTTGTGTCCAGACCCTTGGACACGCACAGAACAATCCCAAGCAAAGCAGAACCCCACGAGCTGCAGGCAGCCCTTTCGAAGCCTGACCTTCTGACTGGTTTCCTCACTCTGGTTCTGCGCTGGGCACCGATAACGTCACCGAAGCACTCCTGCTTGCCAGCCACCATGCTCAGGGCTCCAGGCTCACACAATCCCAGAGGATCAGGGATTGGAGGGGACCTTGAGAGATCACCCAGTCCAACCCCCCGACACAGCAGGATCCCCCAGATCTAGTCGCACAGGAACAGTCCAGGCGGGTTGGAAACGTCTCCAGAGAAGGAGACTCCACAGCCCCCTGGGCAGCCCCTGCCAGGGCTCTGGCACCCTCGCTGGTCCCAGCCTCCAGCAGAAATTAACCAGGAAGGTGCATCAGAACCTCCACAGCATGCGGGTGTAAGGAGAAGAAGCTTCCCTGTCTGTCACCACTAGGATCACAGAACCATCCAGGCTGGATGAGACCCCTGGGATCAACCCTCCTCTCCAAGGTCACCCCTAAACCAGACCCCCCAACACGCGATGAACCTTTTCCAACCTGAAAGAGTCTGTGACTCTGTGAAGCTCCAGTGAGCAGGCTGAAGGCTGCCTGCAGCGCTGATGCCAAAAGCCTGAGCACTCGGGGCTGTCTGCACTCAGTGCCACTGCTACTCCTCTGTCTGCATCACACTGCAGTTCTTTGGTCCTTCTCTTGAGAGTCCTTCACCGTTTAGTCTCCTGCTCACCTGCTTCCACCTTCACTGGCTAATCTTCCTAGCCTGCCTCTCTGGACATCCTCCTGCCCTTATCCTGAGGTGGGGACCTACTCAGAACCTGCTTGCAAAGGCACCAAGTACCTGCTGCTTCAAATCCTGAGAGCTCTCTGTGCAGCCTGCCAGGCAGGAGCAAAGGGTATGATGATGTTATTGTCACCAGTGGCCCTTGGGGCTACCAGTAAAACCAGACGGTGTGCAATGGTCACAGGGTTTGGATGTGCAGGCTGGCTGGACCGAGAGCTGTAACGAACACAGACAGTCTACGACTAACCCTAAGGGAGTAGCCTCTCTCATGGAGCTGGAGAAGCAACAGGAAAAGAAGAGAGTCTTCACAGCATCACGGAGCATTAGGAACTGGAAGGGACCTCGAAAGAGCACCCAGTCCCATCCCCCAGCACAGCAGGATCCCCTAGATGCAGTGGCACAGGAACATGTCAGCTCTCCTCTGCTGCTCTCCAGCAGGTCAGTCCTCACCCTATCCTGGTCCCTGGGGCTGTTCCTGCCCAGCTGCCAGACTCTACCCTGCCCTGGTTCCAGTTCATCCAGCACCTCCCCGCCCGGCTCTGCAGCCTGTCCCCACTCAGGAGGTGGAGGATAAGCCCCGGTTTATCTCCAGCAGATCACAGCAGCTTTGTGACAAACCCTACTGGTGTTACTTGTTCTCCACTCTCAGACAGAAGAGGAGAAGGGCTATTTTTAACACTTGCACCTTGTCAGCAAGGACACGATTTGCCACTAGGAAACGGAGCCTGAGCCCAGCCTGCCCCTCCGCACGAGGCACACAGCGAGCTCCCGCCCCACGGTCGTGCAGCAGCGAGCCTGCGCAGCAGGGAGTCGCCCCTCTCTTCGCCCACACCGCCTGCCAGGCCCTGTGGCTCACAGAGCTAGCAAGAGGTCTGCACAGGGGGTGGAGGCATCCTACAGATGGAGTTTCCACCTCATGGAAGTCGAGAATCATTCGGGTTGGAAAAGACCCCTGGGATCATCGAGTCCAACCACCAACCCTCCTCTACAGGGTCACCCCTAAACCACATCCCCCAACACCACATCTCAGCGACTTTTAAACTCATCCAGGGGTGGGGACTCAGCCCCCACCCTGGGCAGCCCAGTCCAGTCCCTGACCACTCTCTCCAGGAAGAATTTCTTCCTGATGGCCAGTCTGACCCTCCCCTACTGGAGCTGGAAGCCCTTCCCTCTGCTCCTGTTGCTAATGACCTGTGAGCAGAGCCCAGCACCCGCATCTCTGCAGGGTCCTTTCAGAGAGCTGTAGAGAGCGATGAGGGCTCCCCTCAGCCTACACAGCCCCAACTCTCTCCATCTCTCCTCCTCAGACTGATTCTCCAGGCCCTCCTCCTCCTCCTGAGAACGAAGGGATCTCTGTTTCCCAGTCACTCAGGTCTCAGCTCAGGGAAACAGAAACCCGAGAAGTCCGACTGTAGGAGTAAAGTTCACAGCGACTCCAGGGTGAAACCCAAGCTCTGGTGACACCAGCAGAAAAGCTCCTGCGGCCCCAAGGGCCAAGACCTCAGCCCCGATCCCCGCTGAGATGTTTGCAAGCCAATGGAAGTCAGGCTGCGCTCCGGCTGGAGATTCACACACAGCTCGCATGCCGAGCAGTTCAAGCTCAGCCGAGACGTCACCACCGAGCAGACCCGCCCTTGGACTTCAGTGCCACCCAGCCCCTTTTGGTGCCCCTCGCCCTGGGCTCCGAGCTCTTCTGCTCACCTTTGTCTGGTCATCCGCTTTGAACACGTAGCAGATGCTGCGCTGCTTGGCCGCGTCGTCCTTGATCAGGCAGGCGAAGTAGCTGGGGTCGTGGCTGTTGTGGATCAGCCTGTGGACCTGCTGCGGTTTGTACTCGAACAGACTGGAGCAAATCAGAGGATCCCACAGCGGCACCTTCCCCGTGTCCGGCTCGCACCACAGACCCGCCGGCGACACGTGAAGCCTGACCTGCCTGGCGCCAGGCTCTTCCTTGGAAGACTTCGCACCGGGCCGCTGGATCTCAGCCACAATCCAGGGCAGCATGGACATGGTGGTCAGGGAGTGCACGGGCAGTGACCCCACGAGCTGCAGGCTGAAACTCGCCGAGACACCACCGGGCGCCTGAGACTTCCTCGCGCTGAACGTTATCGGCTCCATTCTGCAGTCCTCCAGGACGCCCAGACCGCTTCACCGGCGCCCCGGCCCCATGGAGTGGAGACACCTGGGCAGCTCCTCTCATCCAGGAGCAGAGGTCTGAAAGGAGGAGAGTGAGTCAGGGAGGTGCTGCAACGTTCTGAAAACAGCCAGAAACGTAAATACAGGATCAGACTCACAATGTTAGGGATTGGAAGGGACCCCGAAAGACCGTCCAGTCACAGGCTCACAGAACATCAGGGATCGGAAGGGACCCCGAAAGGCCATCCAGTCACAGGCTCACAGAACATCAGAGATCGGAAGGGACCCCGAAAGACCGTCCAGTCACAGGCTCACAGAACATCAGGGATCGGAAGGGACCCCGAAAGGCCATCCAGTCACAGGCTCACAGAACATCAGAGATCGGCAGGGATCATCCAGTCCAGTCCCCCTGATGCAGCAGGATCCCCTAGATCCAGTCACATAGGAACAGCCCAGGTGGGTTTGAAATGTCTCCAGAGAAGGAGACTCCACAGCCCCCGTGGGCAGCCCCTGCCAGGGCTCTGGCACCCTCACTGGGACAAAGGTCCTTCTCACATTGATGTGGAACCTCCTCTGCTCCAGCTCACACCCGCTGCCCCTTGTCCTATCACCAGAAGAGCCCAGCTCCATCCTCCTGACACCCTCCCCTCACATATTTATAGACACTAATGAGGTCACCTCTTCTCCAAGCTCAAGAGCCCCAGTTCCCCTCAGCCTGTCCTCATAAGTCCAATCCCCCCTGACCCCAGCAGGACCCCCTAGACAAATTTTTGAGTAGCAAGGCAAACCACGCTGGCCATCCACTATGACCCCCCTGGCCTTCCCTACCTTGGACCCGACTGCTTTGGGTGCAACAAACATGGGAGCACTAAGCACACCGCTTGCAAAGGAGCCAGTCCTGCTTTCAGCATGGCTTCAGTACCCTGTCAGGCCATTTAACAAGGAACTAAACCCAGCAGCGCTCGGTCTGTCTTCTCTCTAGGGGTGGTTAGCAGACGGAGAGAGGTTCTCCTCCTTCTCTGCTCTGCCCAGCACCCACAGATCAGAGCTCCTGCAAGTGACACCAGGCACCGCGCTGCCCTGTGGGGCTTGGTTTGCTCACAGAGGCCCCGAAGCACCCCGACGGGCCGTTGCTGTGCAGCCACGCCTGACCGCCCTCGCGCCCAGCTGTCGGGCGCTTTGTGTGGCAGCGACGAGAGCCTGACAGGCCTATAAATGCCCAGGGCACGGGTTCACCCGCGGCCTCGAGGACTTCCCGCGAAAGGATCTATTGAAAGCAGCCCCAGCGCTCCCAGGAACTTGAGCAAAGCACTGGTTAGACCTGAGCACATAGGTACTGGCCGGGTGGCAACGGGGCTGCCGCCTTTGGTCACTCCCACACAGTGCCAGAGCAGCTGCACTTGCCCGGGAGCTTCGAGTCAAACGGAGCTGCTAACAGAGCTGTACCTCGTGCAGCAGGACAGGAAACGTGGGATTTAGAAACATCAGAAACCACAGAATCCCAGAGCATCAGGCATGGGAAGGGACCTCGAAAGATCACCCAGATCAGCTGGGGGGAAAGCAGGAAGGTTTGGGTTGGACTCGAGCTAATAAAAGGCAAAGAAAGGAGAGAGAGTGAAACTGAAAGAACACACAGAGCTGAAAACAAAGAGCAGGAACTAGAGCAGTGGTGAAAGTGTCTTCTGCTGGTTCTTCTGCTCTGGACTAAACTCAGTACCGACCTTCGGCCTTCAGGCTCCTGTTCAGAGCCTCAGTAACTCCTGATGGAAGAGATCTTCACTCTCCTCCAGCTCCTCCCCTGCTCTGGTAGCAGTCAGAGTGCTGGGACCCAGAGCAGTGCGATTGAGTTTGGAGGACACACCAAGCCAGAAGGCAGCCAGAGCTCACACAAAGCACCAAGCCAGGAGGCAGCCAGAGCTCGCAGGATGCTCCAAGCCAGGAGGCAGCCAGAGCTCGCAGGATGCTCCAAGCCAGGAGGCAGCCAGAGCTCGCAGGGTGCTCCAAGCCAGGGGGCAGGAAGAGCTTTGCACATCTGTGATCAAGCGAGGAGTTTGACCTGTGGGTTGTTGAGGAGGAAGACACCCACTTCCTCAGCCTGTGCATCTCATCAGAGAGGCAACAGCGCAGCTATGCCACGTCAGGCTGCTTTCTGTCGGTCCCTTTTCTTTCTCCCCTACAAAGAGCCCAGCTAAACTTGTGACCTTACAGCAGGGTCTTCTGAGAACCAGCCTTACAGAGCCCAGACCTGAGCAGCTCTGCCCTGCACAGCACCGGTGCTGAACCAGCCACTCTGGTAGCAGCTGCACTGCACCGCTCACCCTCTGAGCAGAGGCACAGAGGAGCCCTGGCCTGCAGCCTGAGCTCTGGAGCACTGGCCAGAACTGGACACCCCTCCTCTCCCCTCTCTGAGTGAGCACTGACTGAGCTTTGTGTAAAGCTCTTCTCTCACACGGATGGACGTCTCTGTGCCCCTGGCAGGAGACAAACACCAGTGGGAATACTGATGGGCAGTGTGGTCACTGCCGAGAGGAGGCCACCTGATGGTTCCTTCAGTGATGACCATGATGACCAGGAGCCAGCAATGCTGAGGAAAGGCTGAGGGAGCTGGGGCTCTGGAGCTGGGAAAAAAGGAGCCTGAGGGGTGACCCCATGAGTGTCGGGTCAATATGTGAAGGGTGGGTGTCAGGAGGATGGAGCCAGGCTGTGCTCAGGGGCACCCAGTGATGGGACAAGGGGCAGCAGGTGTGAGCTGGAGCAGAGGAGGTGCCACATCAGTGTGAGAAGGACCTTCTTCCCAGGGAGGGTGCCAGAGCCCTGGCAGAGGCTGCCTGGGGGGGTTGTGGAGTCTCCTCCTCTGGAGACATTTCAAACACCCCTGGACTGTTCCTGTGCGACTGGATCTAGGGGATCCTGCTGTGGTGGGGGGAATTGGACTGGCTGATCTTTTGAGGTCCCTTCCAGTCCCTGATGCTCTGTGCTTCTGTGATCAATGGGCACGAACTTAGTGCCCGGAACCCCCCCACAGCACCCAGCAGACCACTCTGCTGGGCAGGCAGCTGCAAGCCTTTCTCTGTGAGGCCTCAAACACCACTCCTGGGCTGTTTTCTGTAGGTGAGGAAGATGGCTCAGGCAGAGCCCGGGCTGGTCTCTGTTTTCAGAGAGCCTCCCTCAGCCTGGCACACACCCTGCTGTTGCAAGGATGTTCTTCTTATCTCACAGCCACTCACTATCTGCTGCTTCCTTCTGGAGCTGTGGTCAACAGCACGTGCAGGCCCAAAGGCAGCCCCTCGCAAGCTGTTCTGAACTTCCCCTCTGCTCTGGCCTACGTGCCCTGCATGCTGGCACTTGAGAGTGTCCTCTGTGCTGCCAGCAGCTTCAGACGGGGCCCTGAATGAGCTTCCACTGCAGAGCAGCTTTCCAGCCTCTGAAGGGGGCTACAGGAAAGCTGGGGGAGTTCTTCTGACAGGGGCGTAGCGACAGGACCATGGGAAAGGGTTCCAGACTTGAAGAGGGGAGACTGAGGTTGGACATCAGGGTCAGACTGGCCATCAGGAAGAACTTCTTCCCAGAAAGAGCGGTCAGGCCCTGGAACAGGCTGCCCAGGGTGGGGGTTGAGTCCCCATCCCTGGATGTGTTGAAAAGTCACTTGGATGTAGTGTTGGGGGATCTGGTTTAGGGGTGACCTTGTGGAGTGGGGTTGGTGGTTGGACTCTATGATCCTGGGGGTCTTTCCCAACCCGAATGATTCTATAAAACCTGCTTGGATCCCGAGAGATCTGCTCCAGGAGAACGTGCTCTAGCAGTGGGGTTGTCCTAGATGATCTCCAGAGGTCCCTTCCCACTCCCATTGTTCCAGATTCTACGATTTTATGATCAAAACATATGCTGCCCACAACACCTGTTGCAGTCTCCACAGAAACAAATATGCTGATGACTGAGATCTTCGGAGCCATCCGGGCTCACACGGAGCCGCACAGCACCCCGGGCTCTTCTGCCACCACCAAGCACCAACCCGAACGCCCGGTGCCAGCCGGCTTCCTGGGCACATCCCCTCCCAGCACCCCTCCTGTCTGTTCCACTGCACAGCCCCGGCTTCTCAGTTAATGAAATCACAGAGCGCAAAGGCTGCGAGCCCCCCAGCCATCACCCTCACCCGCCGGCAGCTCTCCTTTGGACCCCGCACACGCCTTCCAGCCCCGGCACAGCACCCGCCACGACAGAGCCGCGCTGCGGCACTCGCCAGCCCTCCAAGCCCAGCCGTCCTCACGGCCCAGCGGTGGCCGCTGTGCAGGGGACGTGGCTCTATTAATCGCGAGCCACGACGTCCTGCTCAATCTCGGGGCTTAACCGCAGGCTTAGGTCCCGCCATCTGCCCTGCCTGCGCTGCCCTGCCAGCCCGGCCCTCGCCCTATGAACAACCGCCTGCGCTCCCCGCATCTCCGCTGCCCCGAGGACCCACCGGCGGACCCCCGCGGGGCTGCTCGGCGGAGGGGACGGCTGCGGGGCCGGGCACGGGCTGCTCCGACGGCGGAGGGAAAGCGCCGAGCGGCGACCGTGGCTCTCGGGGTCCGCCGCAGGTTATGGCGGAGAGAAGCCCCCCGGGGCACCCTGCGGGCTCGAGGAGCTCCGCTCCCGCCCGGCCGGCCCGCTCCGGCAGCGGCTCCGAGCCCACGGCGAGTGCCCGGGGCTTCCCCGGCAGCTCCGCGGCGAGTGCAGCTCCCCCTGCTCGCGGGGCGCGGCCCGGGACGGAGGCTGCTCTCGGCCGGGGCTCCGGCCCGCTTCCTCGCCTCAGCCCTCACTTGCTCAGGGCGAGCAGCCGCTCTCCCCTCTCACGCCCTGGCTCCGGACACT
>VXBP01003971.1:92434-118638 GCA_013400115.1 Rhinopomastus cyanomelas
CCGGCCCGGCTCGTCCCGGCCGAGGCCGTCTGTGACCCGCCTTTCTCCCGCAGGAGCCGGGCGGGCCCGGGAGCACCGCGGGGCAGCGGCAGCCCCGCACCAGGGGCTGTTTAGTGCCCGCAGCTGCGACGGGCCCCGCGGTCTTGGGTCCGGCCGTGGGTCAGGGCCCGGCCCTGGCCGTGGGGCAGCCCACTGGCACCTTCTCCTGCTCCGTCTGTGCACAAGAAGCCACCCGTGCAGACAGATAGATAGATAGGGATAGATATAGACCGATAGACAGACAGGTAGATAGGTAGGTAGGTGTCTGTCCATCACCCTCACCGGGAAGAAGGTCCTTCTCACACTGGTGTGGAGCCTCCTCTGCTCCAGCTCACACCTGCTGCCCCTTGTCCTGTCACTGGGTGCCCCTCAGCAGGGCCTGGCTCCATCCTCCTGACACCTGCCTGTTGCGAATCCCTGCGTTCAGGCCAAAGCCCCGGCCACCAGACTTCCTAACACGCCTCTGCTCTCTGAAAGAGCAGCCTCTGTTTTTTCTTCCCTCGCAGGCTTCACAACAGTCTGTAACTGCAAGTTACTATCCTCACGTTGACTCCTTCAGACTGAGGAGGAAGCTCAGCCTGGCTGTCCCCATCCTGCAGACACAACCTGTAACACACTACCAGTTTAACCATTAGCTCTCTGTCCAGTCACGCAAACCAAACCCCAGTGCTGCCTTCGTACAGAGCCTGAGCAGCCAGGGCTGTGTTTGTCACAGCTGGAAAGGCTGAGGGAGCTGGTGCTCTTGAGCTGGGAAAAAAGGAGCCTGAGGGGTGACCCCACGGATGTTGATTAATATGTGCAACTGGATCTAGGGGATCCTGCTGTGGTGGGGGTTGGACTTGGTGATCTTTGGAGGTCCCTTCCAGTGCCTAATGGTCTGTGATTCGTGATGTGAGTTGCTTTCAGAGTTCAGGCTGCTCTGGAATTGGAGTAGGGACACTGCAGCCTAGGAATCTGCATGTGGGTGCTCACACAGTGCCTCAGTTGTGTTTGAGGCCCCTGAGCTTCCCCCGTGCAGTCCCCATCATGATGAACTTCTGCTGCTGTTCCATAAACCAGCCTGAGCCCTAGGCTGTTATTTGCTCGGAGCCCGTGTGTTCAGTACCTCGCTAAGGGCATGAAGCTGCGCTCAGCCCCTCTGGAGAGCCTGGCCAAGGGCTGCATTCTTACCCAGTGACACTCGATCCCCACGCGCTATTTATGTTCCGCTCCCGCAAACCAGGCGTAAGCAGTCACTGGGATGGCAGCACGCGCTCTCATGGCACGTCCTGTGCGAACGCGGCGCCGCCGCGATGCTCCTCACAGACAGGGGCTTTCGGCTACGGATCCAGGGGATCCTGCTGCAGCAGGGGAGCTGGGTGGGATGATCTCCCGAGGTCCCTTCCAATCCCTACTGGTCGGTGATTCTGCAATCACTTACGATGACTGAAGAGTCGAGACAGAGCTGAGCTCCTCGTACGGATCCTGTTTGCGCATTTCAGGCATCAGGATTAATACTCTGTCCCCTTCGCTGCCCTTAAAGACGTTTGAAAACCACTTAGCGGTGATTCCAGGGTCTCCAAAGCTCTTCCATTTGTCTGGGAGCTGGTGCTGCTCTGCCATCACTTCCATCACCCCTTACTTAGGGGGCTGTTGGGACATGACTGGCAGTTTAACCCACGGTGAGCAGTGCTCTCACGGTGCCTGACCCAGTTCCAGCCACACAAACCTTAGCTCCCACGCAGAAGCTTTGGGGGTTGGAAAGGACCTCAAAAGACCATCCAGTCCAGTCCCCCCACCACAGCAGGATCTCCCAGATCCAGTCATTAGGGGTTGGAAGGGATCTTGAAAGACCATCCAGTCCAACCCTCCTGCCACAGCAGGATCCCCCAGATCCAGTCACACAGGAACAGTCCTGGAGTGTTTGAAACGTCTCCAGAGAAGGAGACCTCACAGCCCCCCTGGGCAGCCCCTCCCCGGGCTCTGTCGTCCTGACCATGACTCTGTGAATTGCCGGTGGCTCTCCTGCTCACTTGGGACAGGATCCCCAAGAAGGATGATCACCACTTCTGGAACACCCACCCCAAGTGTGTCAGTCCCGCCGCAGGGTTTGGGGCTCTTCTGTTAACAGCAGCACTTTGCGAGCCGAAGCCTGCAAAACACAGCACAGCATCACGAGGGCACAGACCCCAGAGCAAAAGGTTCCCACCAACAGGCAGCGTGTAAGGACATCACTCAGCGTTTAATTACAACAGCTTTTGCTCCAAACACGTTTGCAGTCAAGTTCCAATTAACAGAACTTCTGATTCAAGAGATTGGGTTGTTTGGTCCTTCCAGAATCAAGAGCCTTTCCTCGGCAGGTAAGATGCTGGATCCCAGAGCATCCAGAATTGTTGTCACAAAAGCAGAAGCCTCTCCAGTCTGATTTCTCAGGCATTTGGTCCTAGGAACCATCTCCTCTTAAACAGTGCCCCTGGAATGCTGCCGACACCAGTCAAGGAGGGATCTGCCTACTTCACTCAGTCTTGCGCTGCAGGTTGTTCTTCTCCGGCTGAAAGAAGTGTTTCTCGAGAGCGCTGACCAGTTCATCTAGCTCCTTCTTCAGCTGCTCCACATCACTGAGAACAAAACCCACACAAGCACAGGGTCACAGGGGGGAAGCTAAGGGCATGTTGGAATCAGAACCACAGAGAGTTAGGGACTGGAAGGGGCCTCGAGAGATCACCCAGTCCAGTCCCCCGGCCACAGCAGGATCCCCTAGGTGCAGGGGGTTGGACTAGATGATCTTTCGAGGTCCCTTCCAATCCCCAATGATTCTATCATCCAGTCGCAGAGGAACATGGCCAGGGCGGGTTTTAAACGTCTCCAGAGAGGTCTTCTCTCTCTCACTCAACGTGTGTGATCAGAAAAGTCATCTTTACACTCGTAACAGTATTTCCAGGGGGATTTCCCCATGAGAAAGCCTTGCTTTCGTTATCTAAGTGAGCGACTACTGGTCGTTAGGACTATGTGACAGCCAGGTTCAAAGGGCTTTCAGCAACAACCAGGAGGCACCAACAACCCTGGCAGAGCCCCATCTCTCTTGCCAACACGCTCCCTGAAATGAGCGTCCCTGCAGCAGAGAGCCCCGCGGCGCCGGCGGCCTGCACCTCCTGCTGCGACGGTACCTGTTCCCTGGAGGCGCGCAGAGCTCAGAGTAGTACTTGATCTTCGGCTCCGTCCCGCTGGTTCTCATCGTGGCCACTCCTCCGTTGGCAAACGTGAATGTTATCATCTGGCTGCTTTTACTGGTGGGCAGGATCTAGAAAGAGCAAAAATAGTTCCCGTGAACCTCAGAAATTAGTGTCTGCAAGGAACTCACAGCATCACAGAGCATCAGGGGTTGGAAAGGACCCCGAAAGATCATGCAGTCCAGTGCCATCCCCCTGCCACAGCAGGATCCTCTAGATCCAGTTGCACAGGAACAGTCCAGGCGGGTTTGAAACGTCTCTACAAAAGGAGACTCCACAACCCCACCCCGGGCAGCCCCTGCCAGGGCTCTGACACCCTCACCATGAACAAGGTCCTTCTCACACTGATGTGAAACCCTCCTCTGCTCCAGCTCACACCCGCTGCCCCTTGTCCTGTCACTGGGTGCCCCTGAGCAGAGCCTGGCTCCATTCCCCTTCACATATTGATCAGCATCCATGGGGTCACCCCTCAGGCTCCTTTCTCCCAGCTCCAGAGCCCCAGCTCCCTCAGCCTCTCCTCAGCAGGGAGATGCTCCCCTCCCTCCACCATCCCTGTGGCTCTGCGCTGGGCTCTCCCCAGCAGCTCTGTGTCCTTGTGGAGCTGAGGGGCCCAGAAGCAGACGAGGCAGCTGCTAGCTCTGTGCACACACACGCTCGTATGTCACCGAGAAACATGCTCACAGCCTTTTTGTCCGGCTGGCTGCTGTCGTATCCAGTCGTCAGGTCCCTTATTCCCGACACCTGAAATCGACCACAAGACTTGGGGTAGGTGTTTTTGCCATCAAAATTCCTGAGGTTGTCAAACAGCTGCTGGATAACCCTGGGGTCGTGGCAGATGAAATAGGAAGCCTTGGTGATGTGGAAGCCGTACCTGTGAGGAGACAGGGTCTGTTAGCTGACTTCGCGGAACGCACCCTTCCTGGCCATCAGGAAGAGATTCTTCCCAGAGAGAACGGTCAGGCCCTGGACTGGGCTGCCCAGGGTGAGGGGTGAGTCCCCACCCCTGGAAGAGTTTTACAAAAGTCGCTCAGACGTGGTGCTGGGGGATGTGGTTTAGGGGTGACCCTGCAGAGTGCGGTTGCTGGTTGGACTGGATGATCCTGGGGGCCTTTCCCAACCTGAATGACTCTGTGATTATCATCCTCAAATACTGCAAAATACTAATCCCCACGAGGCAGGGGAGCTCTCTGCAAGGCTGCTGTGAGCTGGGGCTTGCGTCCCCAGTACAACCCCCAAGTGCTGGGTCTTCACAGGCTGCTGCTGAACTTAGCCCTGGCGTGCGGGACGGAGGGAACCGGAAAGGGAAGCCATCAGAACCCAACTCACTCGTCATAGACAGCTTTCAGCTGCTGAGACAACGACAAGTTCCTGGTTGCCAGAAAGCTGGCCATCTCGGCAGTTATCACGGCAGCGCTGACCCCGTCCTTGTCCAGCACCGCAGGGCAGCACATGTACCCTAAACAAAGCACAGCACACACAGAGCCCAGTCACCTCCCCGGGAAGTCACCCCCCCAGGGGTAGGGGCAAGGAAGCAAACAGAACCATCGCACGTCACCGTAACACAGACGGCTCAGACCTGAAACCACAGGAAGGCAAAAGGCTCCTGTCCTCTGGCCAGTGCTGCACCAGCTCGACAAGCAAGGCGCTGGGTGGAAAGCCAAGACAGGGGTGCATCCGTGTCTCACCAGTGCCAGGTGCTCCCAAGGCCTTTTGGAGCGCCCAGGGGAGAGAACGACAGCACCGAGGAGCCTCACGGCACCAGAGAGGGAGGCTGCTCTCTGCTGCCTCGGGCAGCGTTAGCTGGGACATTGGTGTTGGAACGAGCTTGGCCTGCACCGGCCTCTGCTGGCAGCTCTGCTGCAAGGCTGCACTCCGGCTCAAAGGCAGCCCCTGCTCCACGGGGCCAGACCAGGCAGCCGTGTGGAAGCAGTCACCTTCTCGCTGGGTCTGAGCGGTGAGACGCTTCTGCCTCAGGGATCCACAGCTGTTACTCATGACTGTGCACTTCAGAAGTGTCAAGTGGGGGAGCCTGGGCCTGACTGGGGGGACGGGACCCGATGATCTTGCGAGGTCCCTTCCAACCCCTAATTCCCTGCGATCCTGGCACTGCCTCTGCAGTTAAGCTGAGCTCAAAGCTGCGGGCGGGTAGCTCAGCTGTGAGTTTGTTAAACAGCTTCTGCAGGACTCAGCGCAGAGCCACAGGGTGATGGAGGGAGGGAGCATCTCCCTGCTGAGGAAAGGCTGAGGGAGCTGGGAAACAAGGAGCCCGAGGGGTGACCCCATGGATGTTCCTGTGCGACTGCATCTAGGGGATCGTGCTGTGGCAGGGGATTGCACTGGATGGTCTTTTGAGGGCCCTTCCAATCCCTAACGTGCTGTGATTCTGTGTTTGCATTTCACTACAGGAGGACCCTCGAACCCTGCACTGTGTTTCTTACCAATAGCCTCCTCGAATGCAAAGAGAACAGCTTTTCCCTCGTCCATGAGCTGCTTAGCGCGGTTGCCCATCCACTTGAAACCTGTCAGCGTTTCCTACGGCAGCGGGGTTTAAAAACGACATTAACAACACAAGCAGAGCTTTCCAGGGATGAGACACCGTGCCGAGCACGGACCGGGCACGACAGCCTGCAGCTCACCTCAAAGTGGAAGCCCTCCTTCAGGGCGATGGCCCTCAGGATTTTGGAAGACACCGTGCTGGATAACATGTAGACGTCTTTCACGGCACAAGTATCCCTGTTGTGGTTTTTCCAGCACGTGAAGATCCACCAGCCTAGGAGAGCCCCCAGCTCGTTTCCAGAAAACACTTTCCATTCCCCGCTGCACGAGAACAAACAAAAGACCCGGATGAAGAGCAATACTGGGAAAAAATCTCCTGGTGATGATGAAGGGATGCAGGGGGTGGAGCATCTCCCTGCTGAGGAAAGGCTGAGGGAGCTGGGGCTCCTGAGCTGGGAGAGAAGGAGTGTTTCACAAGGACTGCACGGACTGCCCTGACTGCTCTGTTCCACCCAGTCCTCTCGCACTTCTACCCGAGTCCAGTCGGCGAACGACTGCTGCGCCCTGTTCTGCAACAGAGGGAGCCCCGGGCGCGCCCCAGCAGCCAGCACTTGTGCCCGCACCTCTCCTGCTTCTCCGCCACCGCCAGCCGATCGGCGTCAGGGTCGTTTGCCAGGATGATGTTCGCCCCGTCCTTCTCAGCCAAAGCAAAGGACAGCGTCTGGAAAAGCAGGGGCAGTAAGGGTTAACGCTCCCCAGGAAGATTTTATCTGCCTTTCCGCTCCCCTGCAGCCTGGCAGCAGGAGAGCACAACAGGACACTCAGCTTCCTCTGCCACAGCAACAGCTCCTCAGTGCCTCAGAGCTCAAACTCTCCTGAAAGGTGCCCTGGTGGCCAAGAAGGCCAACGGCAACCTGAGGTGGGTCAGCATGGAGGTGGCTAGTGGATGGAGAGAGGTTCTCCTCCTGCTCTGCTCTGCCCTGCTGAGACCCCAGCTGGAATCTTGTGTCCAGCTGTGGGCCCCTCAGTTCCAGAAGGACACAGGGCTGCTGGGGAGGGTCCAGCACAGAGGCACAGGAATGGTGGAGGGAGGGGAGCATCTCCCTGCTGAGGAGAGGCTGAGGGAGCTGGGGCTCTGGAGCTGGGAGAAAGGAGCCTGAGGGGTGACCCCATGGATGTTGATCAATATGTGAAGGGTGGGTGTCAGGAGGATGGAGCCAGGCTCTGCTCAGGGGCACCCAGTGATGGGACAAGGACCAGTGGGTGTGAGCTGGAGCAGAGGAGGTTCCACATCAGTGTGAGAAGGACCTTCTTCCTGGTGAGGGTGACAGACCCCTGGCGGGGGCTGCCCGGGGGGGCTGTGGAGTCTCCTTCTCTGGAGGTGTTTCAAACCCCCCTGGATTGTTCCTGAGTGACTGGATCTGGGGACCCTGCTGTGGCAGGGGGATGGGACTGGATGACCTTTTGAGGTCCCTTCCAGTCCCTAACGCTCTGTGACCCCACCTAACCCCTCATCCAATGCACAGTGATGGCAACAGAACAGAGCTGCAGCCAGCACTTCCAGCCATGACTCCTGGCAGACAGAAAACCCTGTCTGAAAGATGTTGCCTCTGTGAGGAAGACAAGGACAAGACACTCACCAGAACCCCCTTGCCTTCCTCAGGATTGGGATACTTCACTGTGGGGAACTCCGGATCAGGGTCCTTCTGCTCCTGGACAGCAAAAGGAGGGCTGAGGCCAAACGCCTCAAAGGCCAACTGCACGAATTTGTGACCCACGCCGTGCACGGACGTGTGGACAAACTTCAGCTTGGTTGCCTTGTTGATGTTCCTGGAATGAAACAGAGCCGCGGGAAGCTGGGATGGGAAGACTGCTCTGCACGACACTGCTCGTGTGTAGGTTTGATTCAGGATCCAAGGCTACAAGGAGGTCAGACTTTAAAGGTAATGGCTAGCAAACTGGCTGGGCCTCAGTTGTCAGCAGCACAAGTCGCTCTCGACATAGAATCGTAGACTCATTCAGGTTGGAAAAGACCCTTGAGATCACCACGTCCGACCAACAACCCTGCTCTACCAAGGCCACCAGTGAACCATGGTGCTGAGCACCACCTCTCGCACCCTGAGGCGCTCAGAGCACTGCGGTGCCAAAGCCCGTCGGCACTGGGCACCCAGAGGAGGCGAGCGGAGCCCAAGCACCGCTCCCTCTGGCCCACGCCTCCTCAGAGCAGCCCCGCGGGCTGTGAGCACTGAGCCGCCAGCAGCACTCTTGCGCCAGCACCCTCACTTGTAACTCAAAGGCAGCCCACAGCCGAGGGAACGCGACTCCTGTTCCGCCGCAGCAGCAGCGCTTCTCAAACAGCCCCAGCTCTGCCGTAGCTCCGACTGCACTTGGAGCCGTGGTGAGGACGTGGCTGCTGGCACACAGAAACCTCACGGGAACAACCAGACCTCACCCGTTACCGCTCCTCTAATCCAGAGTCACTCGCGTTGGAAAAGACCCCCGGCATCGTCGAGTCCAGCCAGCAACCCGACTCTGCCAGGTCACCCGTACACCAGATAGATCCCCCAGCCGCGCATCTCAGCGACTTTTAAACTCATCCGCTGCACAAACAGCCCCAGTTTGGCTGTGGCACTGGGGCAAGGCCATGCGAGTGGAGAGAGACAATAGAAACAGAAATCAACCGCTCGCTTTGCTGGGGTTGCCTCCCCCGGACCAGATTTATGAGCTGGCTACCACTCAGTCGCCAGTGCTACCACAGAACACGACGAGGCGGCACAGACAGGACCACGGCCGCCACGACCCCCCCAGTCTGCGCTGCTTTGCTGACGTCCTGGACAGCCAGCCCCACGCGCCGCCCCGAGCGAGCGCCGGTTACCTGTGGAAGCACTGCTTCTGGATGTCCTTGAAATACTCCTCGCTGACTGTGCCGTAGGGGTCGTGAAGGAGCGGGCTGCTGTCGATGCGTTTGTCATCCCAGGCCTGAGGCCACGGCTCCTGGTTCTGCTCAATAGCCTGAGAAATTCCCTTGTCGTGAGGGGAGATGATCTGAGCCCCGTTCTCCCAGTAGACCTGAAGAACAGGAAGGGTGAGGGAGCGCTCCGGAGAAGAGCTCCGCTGACGCTGTAGGCGCTCCAAAGCCCGCGCTGGTATCGCACTCTGCTTTCCAGAGCTGAGGCTTCACTTCTCTCGCTAGCAAAACACGCTGCCAGCTTTACAAACACACACCTGGGGTCACTGAACCAACCACAGAATCACTCAGGTTGGGAAAAACCCCTGGGATCAGCGGGTCCAACCCCACTCTGCAGGGTCGCCCCTAAACCAGAGCCCCCAGCACCACATCTCAGCAACTTTTACACTCATCCAGGGATGGGGACTCAGCCCCCACCCTGGGCAGACCAGTCCAGTCCCTGACCACTCTCTCCAGGAAGAATTTCTCCTGATGGCCAGTCTGACCCTCCCCTGCTGGAGCTGGAAGCCCTTCCCTCTGCTTCTGCTGCTAATGACCTGTGAGAAGAGCCCAACACCAGCACCTCTGCAGGGTCCTTTCAGAGAGCTGCAGAGAGCGATGAGGGCTCCCCTCAGCCTCCTCCTCCTCAGACTGAACAGCCCCAGCTCTCTCCATCTCTCCCCACTGGATTGATTCTCCAGGCCCTTCCCCAGCTCTGTTGCCCCCCTCTGCCCTTGCTCCATCCCCTTGATGTCTCCCTTCGACTGCACCCAGTCCTCAAGGTGGGGCCTCCCCAGTGCTGAGTGCAGGGGGACAATCCCCTCCCTGCTCCTGCTGGACACAGGGTGTCTGTCCCAGGTCGGGTTGCCACTGGCCTTGTTGGCCACTGGGCACCCTGCTGGCTGAGATTCAGCTGCCTGTCAGTGAGAACTCCCAGGTCACAAGAAGACAGAAGAACCTGCAGAAGAGACCGAAGGCCCAGCGACTCGGGTCTGTGCTCGCGGCAGGGCCAGCGTCTCTACTTGAGAAGGCAGCCAGTAGATCCCGGGGAAGTACCTTGTAGCCGTTGTCCTGTTTGGGGTTGTGGGAAGCCGTGACCATGATGCCAGCGCAGAGCTTCAGGTGAGTGACGGTGTAAGGCTGCAACGAGAGGGCGCAGCGCTCGCCACGGCTTCTGCTCGTGCAAACACAACCTGCTGCGCGAACACGCGGCCCGGGCGCGACTCCCACCCGCCGACTCTGCAGCAGGAGCTGAACAGCGCTCGCCCCGCCAGGCCCAGGCCCAGTCGCCCACAGCCCACTGCGCCTGTTCCTTCTCCGCCTGCGGTGCTGCAAGCTAAATACAGCTAAATAACATCAGACTAGCTGCAAGGACAGCTTAAAGGTTAGAAGCCTCTCTAGTTTTCCTTACTATAAGGGATGCAGAGACATAACTACGGCCACGTTCCTGTGCGACTGGATCTAGGGGACCCTGCTGTGGCGGGGGGACTGGGCTGGGTGATCTATCCCCTGAGGTCCCTTTCCGTCCCTAATGTTCTGTGATCCTGTGCAATCGTGTAAAGACATAACAGGGAAACCTACCACGAAAGGAGTCGGGGTTATATCAGAGAAGAGGTAAACGGGAACTCCCTGACTGATGAAGGTGTTTGCAGCAAGTCTTGCAAACCTGAACAGGGACAAAGGATTCATTCATTTTCTCAGCAAGTCGTTCCCTGGAACTGACAGCTTCCCCTCACTCCCCCAGTCTAAAACAAAACAAACAAACCCACCCACCAATACTCATCTCAGTTTCAGAAAGACACAGAGCTGCTGGAGAGAGCCCAGCACAGAGCCACAGGGATGAGGGAGGGAGGGGAGCATCTCCCTGCTGAGGAAGGGCTGAGGGAGCTGGGGCTCTGGAGCTGGGAAAAAGGAGCTGACAAGGAAGCTGATGATAAAGGTACCATAAATGACCTCGATTTGCTCCACTGGGTCAAGGCAGATCAGACAAGACATCTACAGAAGACTTCAAAACTATGAGGTACCGTTTGCTGCTCCCTCCGCTGGAAAGATGGGCACGAGCATCAAAGCCAATCACCACTCCTCTCTTCTTCAGGTCGCTGAAATTCTTCTCGAGGTACCTGCAGAACCCCTGCAGACAGCAGCACATGCCCTGCATTAGCCCCAGATGAGTACTGAGTCCATCACACCGTTAAGATGATGAGGTTGTTCGGCCTGGAGGAGGCTCCTTGAGCAGCTTTCCAATCTCTGAAGGAAGGGGGCTACAAGGAAGCTGGGGGAAGTCTCCTCTGACGCACACAAGCGCTCAGGTGAGGTAAGGGGCTGAATGAGGACGGTACCTGGGTGGTCTGGATGATGGTTAGGTCATTCATGTGGGAAATCCCGGCTCCCATGGCAGCTCGGAGCCCCGCGGTGCCAAACTCCATCCGCGAGCCAAAGTACCTCTGCAGGTCGGCAGCATTTCCCTCTGCGAGCAGCTGCCTCACTGTCGCTGAGGTCTTGGGGTTCTGGAGAGAAAAAGGAAGGTTACCACAGGAAAGGCCCTGCTCCTCTTCTCAGCAGAACTAACTTTTGTTCCCCACTCTGGACTACGTTATCTCAGTAGGGGAAAGGGACCTGGGGGTGCTGGTGGCCAGCAGGATGGCCAGGAGCCAGCAATGGGCCCTGGTGGCCAAGAAGGCCAACAGCATCCTGAGGTGGATCAGAATGGGGATGGTTAGCAGACAGAGAGAGGTTCTCCTCCCGCTCTGCTCTGCCCTGCTGAGACCACAGCTGGAATATTGTGTCCAGCTCTGGGCCCCCCTCAACTCCACGGGGACACAGAGCTGCTGGAGAGAGCCCAGCACAGAGCCACAGGGATGATGGAGGGAGGGGAGCATCTCTGGAGACGTTTCAAACCCTCCTGGCCATGTTCCTGTGTGACTGGATCTAGGGGATCCTGCTGTGGCAGGGGGATGGCACTGGCTGATCTTTGGAGGTCCCTTCCAACCCCTGATGGTCTGTGATTCTTTAGGTAGATGTTGCACTCATTTGAGTTTATGCTGGACAGACTAGGAGCTGTGATGCTGCAGGGTATCTGGACATTAAAACCACCCGGTAGCTCTCAAAACCAACAAGACTTCTGTTTGTTACTGTTGTGAGAGGCACTTCCCAGGTTTGGGGTCAACTGTGACACCACAGGCATCGCCTGCCTGGTTAAATGACCTTCCCTGGGCAGGTGGCTGCCCGACTCGGAGCTTCAACCCAAACCACGCGCTGAAGAAAACTCGATTGCGTGAACTTCATCGCTTGAGTTGCTCCCCACAACAAAAACAGACCCACAGATTCCCTAGGGTTGGAAACGACCACTCAGATCATCAAGAAGCTGCCTTCTATCCATAATTTTATGAGTCGTAACAGAAAGAATGAAATTATACTGCTGAAACTAACAGCGAGAGGAAAACAAGCTGGTAACGAGGTCAGTAACTGCCGGCTAGGCAGACGTTTCCCCTTGGGGCAGCAGGACTGTCTTCAGGCCCGGAGCTGGCTCCTGCACCCTAGTATTTGGTAAGAAAGGTGCAGCTTATCACCATTAAATATTAACCCATCTCCACACGTAAAAAGAGGAACGTTTTTAATATCAGAGTTAAGGGACAAGGGTTATGTTGGATTCTCCTGTTACTCAACGCAAATACGCAAGAGCTCCCCGAGAACCGACAGCACCTGCTCGCGTTTGAGCAATCGGCAGCGGGTATTGCGCCGCGGTCGATCATCCCCAGTCAAAGGCTCAGTCATTCACAAAGAGCTGCCCTTCAGAGGCAAGCGCTGCAAGGGAGGCTGCATCCCATCCCTAGAGTCTTTCGCAGAAGGATTGGAGTAAGCAGTTCAGAGTGATCACACAATCGCAGGACGTCAGGGACGGGAAGGGACCTCTAAAGACCATCCAGTGCCATCCCCCTGCCACAGCAGGATCCCCTGGATCCAGTCGCACAGGAACAGGGCCAAGAGGGTGTGAAATGTCTCCAGAGAAGGAGACTCCACAGCTCCCCTGGGCAGCCTCCTGACACCCACCCTTCACATAGTGATCAACACCCATGGGGTCACCCCCTCAGGCTCCTTTTTCCCAGCTCCAGAGCCCCAGCTCCCTCAGCCTTTCCTCAGCAGGGAGATGCTCCCCTCCCTCCATCACCCCTGTGGCTCTATGCTGGGCTCTCTCCAGCAGCTCTGAGTCCTCCTGGAGCTGAGGGGCCCACAGCTGGACACAAGGTTCCAGATGAGGTCTCAGCTGGGCAGGTCTAGAGCCATCTGGATGAAAACTGGAAGTGCAAAGACGAGCCTCAGGATGTTGAGGCATCCTAACGCGTAAGGAAACGACATGGGCCAAGTGCTCCTAAGGAACAGCAGGAAACAGGAGCAGACCCATGAAAGCAGATCGTACTGAAGGTTCACACTTACTCTACTTAAAATTGTGCTTCAGAGACGAAGCAACCGAGGAAGGGTCTGCTCTTGCAGAATCACGAGGGATCGGAGGGGCCCTCCAAAGACCATCCAGTCCAATCCCCGCGCTGCAGCAGGATGCCCATGACCCAGTCGCACGGGGACTACTGGGCAACGCTGCCGGAGGGAAGGAAACGGCGGCTTCGGAAACGAGACCGCGGGGGTACCGGGTGGTTTGGCACAACCCTGCGACCTGCCCCTACGACAGGAACCACACAGGCCCGTCCAAAGCAGTTCGCTCCCTCCCCGTGCGGAGCTGAGGCCCCGGAACAGGCTGCCCAGCTGCCTGGATGGGGCTCGGGGCACCCTGCTCTGGGGAGGGGTGTCGCTGCCCCTNCCTGTGAGGCCACCCCCGAGGCCGCCTCCGACGGAGAGACGAGCGCTGACCCCACGAGCGGCGCCTCCGCGGGCTCCGGAGCTGCCACGGCTCACCCAGTCTATATAAAAGAGGGGTGACCGCGCAGAACCCGAACTGGGGGCACCCAGCATAAACAGAGGCGCCTGCATTAAAGGCTGCGGGGGTCTGTGGAGAGGACAGCACAAAGCAGGCAGGAAAAGTTCCCAGCTGGCTGGTGGGCGACATGGAATCACAGAGTCATTCAGGTTGGAAAAGACCCCCGGGATCATCGAGTCCAACCAGCAACCCTACTCTGTAAGTTCACCCCTAAANACGGGGACTACTGGGCAACGCTGCCGGAGGGAAGGAAACGGCGGCTTCGGAAACGAGACCGCGGGGGTACCGGGTGGTTTGGCACAACCCTGCGACCTGCCCCTACGACAGGAACCACACAGGCCCGTCCAAAGCAGTTCGCTCCCTCCCCGTGCGGAGCTGAGGCCCCGGAACAGGCTGCCCAGCTGCCTGGATGGGGCTCGGGGCACCCTGCTCTGGGGAGGGGTGTCGCTGCCCCTGGCAGGGGGCTGGCACCAGATGAACTCTTCGTGAAGCCCTTCTGTGATTCCGAGAGAATCCAGCTGCGAGCCAGGCGCAGCGACGCCACCGAAGGCGCCAAGCGCAGGGCTGCTCAGTGGCGGGGGCGGAGAGGTCGGCCCGGGGGCTCGAAGGAGCCCTCGAAGGAGCCCGCAACGGCCGCCGGCACCGGCAGCGGGACTCGGCCGGCGCGCGGCCCCGCCGCCCCGCCCCCGCGCGAGGCCCTTCCCNATCGAGTCCAACCAGCAACCCTACTCTGTAAGTTCACCCCTAAAACAGATCCCCCGACACTGCATCTAAGTGACTTTTAAATTCATCCAGGGATGAGGACTCAGCCCCCACCCTGGGCAGCCCATCCCGGGGCCTGACCACTCTCTCTGGGAAGAATCTCTTGCTGGTGTCCAATCTAACCCTCCCCTGTTGGAGCTGGAAGCCCTTCCCTCTGTCTCTGTCACTAATGACCTGTGAGCAGAGCCCAGCACCAGCACCTCTGCAGGGTCCTTTCAGAGAGCTGTAGAGAGCAATGAGGTCTCCCCTCAGCCTCCTCTTCCCTCAGACTGAACAGCCCCAGCTCTCTGAATGGTAAAACGGAAAGCAGACACCCTGGAGCCAGCCTAGTGCTGCCAAGTCCTGACTGAACTCCCATGAGGGATGCAGCTACCCAGGCACTTCCCAACAGTGAGCAACCTGAGCATCACTTGTGTCCCGTGTTTCGAAGACGAAGCAAAAGGGGAAGGGTCTGCTTTTGCAGAAACACCACTGAATTCCCACCACGCTTCTCAAAGGCAGGAGAGAAGCAGCCACAGCAAACCCCACAGCATTTACAACTGCTACGGTGTTGGCTTTGCAAAGCGCCCTGACAAAGCATCCCCACTGGCTCAGCTGGAGGACTGGTGGCAGATGGTGACGGGTCAGTGGAGTGCTTCGGGCTGATGGTAAACCAAACAGATATTCTACTAGTTGGAGGGAAATGGTTATCAGGCTCCATCACGGTGTGGGCTCAGTGCGTCATCAAAAAGAAGGGCACAAAGCTGCTGGAGAGAGCCCAGTGCAGAGCCACAGAGGATGAAGGGAGGGGAGCATCTCCCTGCTGAGGAGAGGCTGAGGGAGCTGGGGCTCTGGAGCTGGGAAAAAAGGAGCCTGAGGGGTGACCCCATGGATGTTGATCAATATGTGAAGGGTGGGTGTGAGGAGGATGGAGCCAGGCTCTGCTCAGGGGCACCCAGTGACAGGACAAGGAGCAGCGGGTGTGAGCTGGAGTGGAGGAGGTTCCACATCAGTGTGAGAAGGACATTCGAACCTGCCTGGCCATGTTCCTGTGCGACTGGATCTAGGGGATCCTGCTGTGGCAGGGGGATGGCACTGGGTGGTCTTTCGGGGTCCCTTCAACCCCTAATGCTCTGTGATTCTGTGAAAACCCACTTGCAAGTCACTGCTCAACTCCTTCTGAGTCTGCTCTGAACAGAGTGGCCTGAACCACACAGCTTGCATGGTGCCCCAGCCCTACAACCTTCAAGAGGCTGTAAATGGAAGAACAGCCAACCACGGCCTGCAGTCGCTCCATCCATTAGCATCATTTTCATGCAAACAATGTAAATGGACAACATTCACACATCAAACAGTGAGATCCTTCCTGGGGACTCTTCCAGAGAGAGAATTTCCAAGTCAGAAGCCCTGGATCCTGGGTGCAGGAAAAGCTGTGCTTGTTTGGCCACAGATCAAAACGCAGACCAAAGAGAGACATCAAGGATACGGAGTCCTTTTCCCTTCTGTGCTCCTGCTGTGACCAAGACCCGCTGAGGTTATCCAAACCCAACCTATAGAACAAGTAAGTGTCTTGTGGTCTTTCTGGGTACTTCACAGGATCTGTCCTACACAGAGCCCTGGTCTTGTAACCCGTGAGAGGGGAGGGGAATTCAGGGGAGAAGAAGGACGGATGTGGCACACACTGGCTTTAGTTTTGGTAGTTGTTCTCCACTCGTGTTGGCTCCCAGGTGCCCCGGTGATGTGCCAGGCTATTTCACGTTCCCTCTGGGGAGGTTTTTCTCCACTGTTTACTGAAAGCCTCTTGTTCATAAGCCAAAGTCTTTCCTCATTTCCACTGTTGGGCATAAACTCCTGGCCCCTGGCCGACCGGCCAAGCTCTGATGCTGTGGCTGACCTCCCAAACGTGCCTTTGCTGTCCTGCTCTAGACAGCAGCACCCTTGATCCAGGGTCAGGGACAAACTAACTTACGTATGTTCACCAGACAGGGCACAGTTGCAGCTGGTGCCAGTTCTTTTCAAGTAGATTTTGGACTGATGCCCTTCTCTCAGACGTTGCTTCACTTTCAGAGCCCCAAAACAGAAGCTTAAGTGAAAACTAAAACTAGTCTAATAAAGATGAGACCTGGAGCTGAGCCCTTCTGGTTTTAAGATTTGTATTATGACAAAATTGGAGCATTTAATGCGCTGGAACAGGCTGCCCGGGGGGTTGTGGAGTCTCCTTCTCTGGAGATGTTCAAAACCCGCCTGGGTGTGTTCCTGTGTGACTGGACCTTGGGGATCCTGCTGTGCCTGCCGGACTGGACTGGACGGTCCCCTGCAATCCCTAATGTTGTGTGCTTCTGTGCCACTCTCTTGCCCAAAGTTACAGGCAAGTTTTCTTAACCAGCTTTAGTCGTCCAGAGCAGAAGTAAAAGAAGCCCAGGTGGCTGCAGCGCAGATGCAGGGGGCAGCTCTTTGCCTTCACAGCAGGAAGTCTGGAGGATTACAGACAAGTTTCCCAAAAATGTTAAGCTTCTAAATCCAAGTTGAGACTTCTAAGTAAGCTCTTTCTCAAAAGTGCTGAACCTGCAGCAGTTCCCACTGAACACTCAGGCCTGTGAATGCCTGACCGAGGGGCGTCATGGCCATGGGAAAGGCGGCTGCTGCACAAAAGCTGGCACAGTGGGCTTTTCTCACGTACGGCCACCCACCACCAAAGGTGGGGTGTTTGCCATGCAGCCAGGAGAACTCATCTCCCATGCAAAGGCTTTATCTGATGGCCCACTGATGGAGGAAACGGTCTCTAAGATAAGTTAGCAGCTTCATGTTTGTGCTAGAAGAAGGTAAAGCTAATTGACCCACCTTGCTTTTCGTGCACTTAAAAGAGGCAGCCTTTTGCTAATGAGTGCAGCTGCTTTAATCCTGCTCCAGGAGATGAATCACAGACTATTAGGGGTTGGAAGGGACCTTGAAAGGTCATCCAGATCCCATCCAACCCCCCTGCCACAGCAGGATCCTCTAGATCCAGTCGCATAGGAACAGTCCAGGAGGGTTTGAAACAGCTTCAGAGAAGGAGACTCCACAGCCTCCCTGGGCAGCCTCTGCCAGGGCTCTGGCACCCTTTTCCTGAAGTCCCTTCTCACACTGCTGTGGAATCTCCTCTGCTCCAGGTCACACTCGCTGCCCCTTGTCCTGTCACTGGGTGCCCCTAAGCAGAGCCTGGCTCCATCCTCCTGACACCCACCCTTCACACACTGATCAACATCAACGAGGTCCCATATCCCACCGAATAAAAAGGTACAATGAGAAATGTGTGCAGCAGGTCTAAAAGTGGCCTGGGACAGCCCAGAGACTGAACTACAGTCTGGTTTGTAAACTCCAGTTGCTAAGTTTGCAAACAGCTGCATTTTCAACCTTGCAAAAAGTGCAGTTAAAGCGTAAGGGGACAGCAGGGGCCATGAAGGAACTTCGGTGCCGCCCGTGTTCCTCTGGTGATTGCACAGGGCAAGGCTGCCCTCTCGTGGCTGCAGCACACGCAGCTACCGAGAGACCACCGCCAGAGCCGGTCAGGTGGAACTGCGTCATCCCTGCTCTGCCCCATAGCCCTCCGGTGAGGTAGTGCTGGACTTCCCGTGCTTTGGGGCAGGAGGTTCCTCTGCTTGTCTGTAGAACTGTGCAATAGAAAGCATGGTGTCAGTGAATGAAGACTCCCTGTGCTGCTCCCCTGCTGCTACAGAATCACAGAACATCAGGGATTGGAAGGGACCTCGAAAGATCATCCAGATCTCCAGAGAAGGAGACTTCACACCCCCCTTGGGCAGCCCCTGCCAGGGCTCTGGCACCCTCTTCCTGAAGTCCCTTCTCACACTGATGTGGAACCTCCTCTGCTCCAGCTGACACCTGCTGCCCCTTGTCCTGTCACTGGGTGCCCCTGAGCAGAGCCTGGCTCCATCCTCCTGACACCCACCCTTCACATATTAATCAACATTAATGAGGCTAGCCCTGCATCTCCTTTTCTCCCAGGTCCAGAGCCCCAGCTCCCTCAGCCTTTCCTCAGCAGGGAGATGCTCCCCTCCCTCCGTCATCCCTGTGACTCTGCACTGGGCTCTCTCCAGAAGCTCTGTGTCCTTCAGAACTGAGGGGCCACATCTGGACACAAGACTCCAGCTGTGGTCTCATCAGGGCAGAACAGAGCGGAAGAAGAACCTCTCTTGATCTACTGACCACCTCCCTTCCGGGCCCATTGCCGGCTCCTGGTCACCCTGCTGGCCACAAGGACCCCCAGGTCCCTTTCTCCTCTGCTGCTCTCCAACAGGTCAGTCCCCACCCTATACTGGTACCTAGGGTTGTTCCATCTGCCCTTATTCCTGTCTCCACAACGCTCCATTATGAAGGAATGACAGGAAAACCCAAGACAACGGCAGGAGCTCCATTTGTGTGGAGAACACCCACCTTCCCCTACCTCATTTCACACAGAACTTCAAGCTGTAGTTAAACTACACGTTACTTTCTGAAGCCAGTGTACAGAGAAAACTGTTGAAGAGAATGACTGTGGCCACCTCTGAGAACAATCAGCGTCTGTACCCGCTCTGTACTGCCAGGTCTGCTGGCATGTGCCTGCTCGCTCAGCCCAAGCGTCTCACTGGCTCTTTGGGTTGATGCCCACACTGCTCCAGAAGCTGTTTGGGAGACCAGGGTCTTGATCTGCATAATTACGCTCAGTTTTCCTCTCCGTTTACTTGCCAGAGGCTCCGACTGGAAGCTGCTTCCCGCTCCTTCCTCTTTGTAGGCAGTAGGCTGGTCACAGGATGCTTGTTTTTCACAGCAAGGTTGCGATGGCTCGCGATCAAAAGGAGGGGAATTACAACGTCTCGTGACTCTGCCCCACGGCCTAGAATGTCCTGAGCAGGTCTGAACACGTTTGAGGCAAACTGGTGTCTTTCTGTCTTACGTAACAACAGCAGCTTCCTAACATCACAAACCGCAACGAACTCTGCAGACGTGCTCTAAGCTGGAGTCTCCTTCTGGCCACGTTCCCGTGCGACTGGATCCGGGGATCCTGCTGCGGTGGGGGGACTGGACTGGGTGATCGTGGGAGGTCCCTCATGGTCCGTGATTCTGTGATAACGCGCTGCCGTTCCTCCCTTACTCACAAGTGACTTGAGCTGAACTTCTGCCTTGTGTTGTCTACGCTTCTAGGAAAGCAAAGTTTACCCACCAGGTTCTAATGAAGTGACTCATTTTTAGCCAACACAAGCTTCTCACAGAAACAACGAGCCACAGATTCCATTTCACATTTACCAGGCTGACGAGCTATTTAGGGACCTTGTGGGTGGCTGCAGTGGCACAGAGGTTCCTGGTAGGTCAGCCAGCACCAAGGCACCAAACCCAATGTCAACATCACTGCTGAACGTGTGGAGGAGGCCTAGTGGTCAAAGCTGCACTGCCCCCAGCACAGAGGAGCAAAGAGAAAGCCCCTCCTTGCAGAGCCCTGGCAGGGGCTGCCCAGGGGGGTTGTGGAGTCTCCTTCTCTGGAGATGTTTCAAACCCTCCTGGCCCTGCTCCTGCGTGACTGGATCTAGGGGATCCTGCTGTGGTGGGGGGACTTTTGAGGTCCCTTCCAGTCCCTGATGTTCTGTGGTTCTGTGATTTCCAGGTACAGCCAGAGCAGACACACTGATAAAAACCTACACGGGTCAGAACGTGGAAAGAAAGGTTGGAAGAAAGAGAGAAGAACTGAACGGGACACAACCCCAGGTAACAATAGGGCAGCTCTCCACAGCAGGTTTTATTGTGGGTGGGTTTTGTGTGACAGCTCTGCTGGCTGTATTACAGCAACCACCAGCAACACCGGCTTTACTCATCTGTACAACAAGGGGTGGGGGCGCAAACAGGGAAGAAGCAGAAAGAATCCCTCTCTGCGCCGGATTCACCACCTCAGGCTGACCTGACTGCACTACTCACAGAAGCACGGGAATCACAGGTCATTAGGGATGGGAAGGGACCCAGAAAGATCAGCCAGTCCCATCCCCCTGCCACAGCAGGATCCCCAAGATCCAGTAGCACAGGAACATGGCTAGGAGGGTTTGAAATGTCTCCAGAGAAGGAGACTCCACAACCCCCTGGGCAGCCCCTGCCAGGGCTCTGGCACCCTCACTGGGAACAAGGTCCTTTTCACACTGATGGGGAACCTGCTCTGCTCCAGCTCACACCCACTGTCCCTTGTCCTGTCACTGGGTGCCCCTGAGCAGAGAGAGCCTGGCTCCATCCTCCTGACACCCCCCCTTCACACATTGATCAACACTCATTGATCAATATGTGTCCTTCTGGAACGGAGGGGCCCAGGACTGGACTCTTCCCTACTAGGACAGCCTTGAAGCAGCTCTGCGTGTGACGGCAAGGACCACAGGCCAGCGATCAAGCCGTAAGCTCTCGGCGTGGCTGTGTGGAAGGCGCTAACCTTCTCAACTACTAAAATAGCTCCGTGCTCCTATTTTAAGGTGCAGAGCTCCCTGCTCAGCAATGCTCAGCTCAACCGGTCGGGATACGTACCCGTGGTTATGTGCCGCCTGCCTCAGGGAGCAGCTGCCGACTTTGTGACTCGCGAGAGCACTCGCGTCAGGTGTCCTCTGGGAGAGTCAGAGCTTTGTTCAGCCCTCTCAGAAGTCTCAAGCTAAACTAGCTAATGATTTTCTGAAAAGGCAAACATGTGGGCAGCATCTCCCCTCCTCGGTCCTGCTGCAGAACACCCCGTATCACTCCATCACTTCCAAGTTCTGTTCTCACTCCCGCTCATGGGTTCCCTCAAAGACCTTAAATGTTGTGTTTCCACATCAGCTTCAGTCATGACACCCACCATCAGGGTGACCATTAGTCACCTCTGGCTCTCCTTCCTGTTACTGTAAACACATCTCCTGCTGTGGCAGGGGGATTGGACTGGATGATCTTTCGAGGTCCCCTCCAATCCCCATTGTTCTGGGATTCTCCAGCTTCAACACCATCTGTGCCTCCACCATAAGGAGCAAAACTTACCTGTAGAATTTGTCTAACAGCAAAATGCAGCTCAAACCATTGAACTGCACTCTTCTGCTAGAAGAATTGGGTGGTTTTCACCTGTAAATGGCACGGGAAGTTGCTTTCAGCCACAGAGGTGACTCTACAGCAAAGCCAAGCTTCATTAGCCTCTCTGAGACCCTAACCACAGGTACATTGAACTGTCCCAGGGGATGGTCCTCTTCCTGCATCTAAGCCCTCCTGAAACCCACCAGAGGTGTGGCAGAAAGGCAGGAGGAAGGGCTGAGAGAGGAGCAGCATGAAGTACCCAGGTCCACAGAATCCCAGAACATTATGGAGTGGAAGGGACCTCGGAACATCACCCAGTCCCATCCCTCTGCCACAGCAGGATCCCCTAGATCCAGTCGCACAGGAACATGGCCAGGCCAAAGGGCATTTCATGCTTTAAAGGGGAGAATGATTCCTCTTGTCAGCAGGGAATGAAGTGAAGGACCTGCCCTGAACCAGCAGCAGTGGTTTAGTCTGTTCCTGTGCTGTAGGAACAGCCAGCACTCCAAGCAACGCCTTGGCTTTTCCTCAGTCAGAACATTCTGATCTGAAGAAACATGAAAACAGTCAGCCGGAGCCTCTTACCTTCAGACCAGCGGTAGCTGAGACGGGAATAGCTCCTACACAGATCAGGTGGAAGTCCGGGGCACTGCTTCTGCTTGCAGCGCACACACAAATATTTGGAGCCATGAGGCCCTTTGTTGATGTAAAGCTCCAGGGATCCTGGGCAATAATGGGGCTGTTTACTTTGGGAGGCTGAAGAAAGGTCAAACCAATTGTTAGAAAAGACAGACTCTCCAGTGCCAGGTACGACCTGCGTGTTCCCGGCCCTGGGAGTTACCGGTACAGGACTTATGTCTCACATTATGCCAGGCAATAATCACAGGATCAGTCAGGTTGGCAAAGACCCCCGGGATCATCAAGTCCAACCATCAGCCCCACTCTACAAGGTCACCCCTAAACCAGACCCCCCAACACCGCATCTAAGCGACTTTTAAACTCATCCAGGGGTGGGGACTCAGCCCCCACCCTGGGCAGCCCAGTCCAGGGCCTGAGAAAGAGCCAGCTTCGGCTTCCACAAGCCTTTGCTCACGGCTCTGATTAACAAAGCAGGCCCCTTGGCTGTAAATCGTGTCAGATCCAGAGGAAGGAAGGCCGACGCACCGGGCTTCTCGACCCCTCTGCGACCGTGTCAAGCCGATCCCCTGTGCAGGCTGTTTTCTCTGTCGTCACTCTCCGACAAGTCCGACTGCATTTACTAAATCGCTTGGGAATATCTGAATCACCTCTGTTCGTGCATTTACTACTCACTCCTGTCCTCCCTCCCCACTGGAAGCCGACTTGTTTAGACTTGCTGTCCACGGGCATGTCGCAGCCAAAAGTAGCAGCGTACACGGCGCAGGGTTAACGCTCACGCTGCTAGTGAAGTCCCGTGAGAGATACTGATCGCTAATCCTGCGGCAAGGGCAGGTGAGGCAGCAGAGTAACCAGGACAGATAACAAACCCCCGAGCTGGGCACGAAGCACAGACCATCACAGAGTCACAGAACATCGGGGATTGGAAGGGACCTTGAATGCAATGGGCTGGAATGGAAAACAAATTCCTTCCCTCTGCCCACATGGCTGCTTTGCCCTGGAGAACAGAGTGGAAGGAAACAGGTCTAGCAGCACTTTGAGTTTATCTCAGCAGATCAGCTCTTGGCTGAGCTTTAAACTGAACTGTCTGCTTGCAAAGCGGGCAAACCACACCTGCACAAAGCACCTTGTGCTGCTGAGAGCTTGGAGGGAACACAGGCTGGCCCTTACGTACGGCAGCTTCTGCTTTGGATGCAGCAAGACAGGGGCCAGGCTCTGCTCAGGGGCACCCAGTGACAGGACAAGGGGCAGTGGGTGTGAGCTGGAGCAGAGCAGGTTCCCCCTCAGTGTGAGAAGGACCTTGTTCCTGGTGAGGGTGACAGAGCCCTGGCAGGGGCTGCCCAGGGGGGCTGTGGAGTCTCCTTGTCTGGAGATGTTTCAAACCCGCCTGGACTGTTCCTGTGCAACTGGATCTTGGGGATCCTGCTGTGGCAGGGGGGTGGGACTGGGTGGTCTTTCAAGGTCCCTTCCTCAATAATGTTCTGTGATAACAAAGGAGAGCCCTCTAGACCAGCCAGAAAACAGGCAGAGCCAAACAGCACGTTCCTCCTGAAGAGTAAATCTCGCTGTGGCCTTCGGGCAAGGGCACCCCGGAGTTCCCTGTTGTATGGGAACTTGATTAATGTTTATAAAACACTCTCCTTTTCAAGTAAATTTAGTGCTGTCCTGTTATGGGACCGGTGGTTCGTTACTGACTGCTGTACTGCAGAGGCTAGAGAGACTTCAGCTCTTACCTGACGTTTAGAACACTAAAAGTCCGTTAACTTGGAAGAAGAGCAGCTCTCAGCCATTGCCTTCTTAACGGGAACAGCAAGAGAGGAGGAGGCTAATGAGTAGCTTCAAAGGGCTGGATAAAACAGATTGATAGAATGTAGTTAATTAGAATATCCAGGCCTTTTCATTTCTACTGAGCTTATCAGCTCTGGGAATTGGAAAAGAGCTGCAGCACAAGCCTGCCCCGAGCAGAAGATGGGGAGAGACTCCACTCACCAGTACTTTCTGCCCCTTTTACACAGCCAGAACCCCAAAGCAGGTTAAGATTTCCCTGTGTGTGGCTCTGTGCATCCTTCCAGCCCCTACTGCTCTGTGATTGTGTGATTAGAGATTAATCCAAATACCAATAATGTATTTATACGTCTACATTTCCTCTTGGGCATGAAGAGCTGCAAGCGAGCTGTTTGCGATAAGGCTGTTAATGAAGCCAATCCTTTCCTGCTCAGTGACTTCAGACAATACCCCTGGGCTTTCTCAGCTTCCCTCCCACCAGTACTGCTGGTGAACTCCCCGTGGAGCACTTGCCCAGCCGTGACACCTTCAGACTCCACCAGCTTACTTCATAATGAGGGATGAATGGGGAGTGGGCACCAGGGCGTTTGGTGCAGACCTTGGCGTCACTTTTCATTTCCTTAAAATAAGCATGAGAGTGTAAAACCTCACTGCAGCGTTTGCGTGCTGCTTTGCTGTGTGACAAACTCCTTCTCACCCGTGCCAGCATCCAACCCAGGGAAAAGCTGCCATCTGTAGGGACTGCTTCAGCTTCTGCCTCACACCAAGCAACCCACCCACCACACTCCTCACGTGGTCCCCCACAGCACTCAGAGCTTCCTTTTGGCACAGGATGGGCTTTGTTGCTTTCCTGTAGCTGCTTTGGGACTTGCTCCAGATGCTCTCTTTTCCTTTTCCTGCAAGAAGCTGATCTAGTGACATTCAGCTCAGGTTCCATCAAAGCCCACAGCTGGTGATTCAGTCAGGAGACACAGAATCACAGTGCATTAGGGATTGGAAAGGTCGTCGACAGATCACCCAGTCCCATCCCCCTGCCACAGCAGGATCCCCTAGATGCGGTCGCACAGGAACAGTCCAGGAGGGTTTGAAATGTCTCCAGAGAAGGAGACTTCACAGCCCCCTGGGCAGCCCCTGCCAGGGCTCTGGCACCCTGACTCAGCTCAGGACCGGGCTAACACCAGATCATGCCTAAACCTGATCACAATCCGGAACATCAATGTTCCTCTCCTTCAGTCCCCTGAGCAGAGCTCTGTGTACCCACTACTGCCGGGGAACACCTGCCACGTACCACCAGAGCCTGGCACCCCGGGAAATTTAAGGGCAACCACAACAGTTTCCATAATGAAAGCTAATGGCACCTCTTGCCTCTTTATCCCCCGCCGCAGTCGCTGTGATGCTAAGGACTGGCACCCAGGAGGGATGTGCTAGGCTCCAACTCTGGCTGGCAGCAGGTTTTTTCCAGCCACATGCGGATGACTTTTACTTCTCCTAGTCCAAAGAAATGGGTTTTATCCTTATTAGTGGGACCCATCACAAGTGAAGGGGAGACAGTCCTGACCACCACAAAAATCTAGTGGTTAAATGATTTCCTTGCAAGGAGGCAGCCACAGCCTTGTCCTTACACAGGTACAAAGCAAACTGCAATGGAGGTGCTGCTCACAGCGACCAACCCAGCCGCTGCGTTAGAGGCGCAGAAGCACCACAGAGCTGGGGAGAGAGGAAGGGGGAGCGGGAGAGAGAGAGAGACATTGCTGATCAGTTTTCTAATCAGGCCTTTGGAAAAGAAGTCCTGTGAGTTGGGCAGCCCCTCTCCCAAGCATCTCCTCTGTGACTCAGTGCAGCCAACCCAGAACCTCCCTCTCAAGAGAAACTCTAAATCGAAGAGCCAGAGCAGAGGAAGCTCAGGGGAGCCGCAGTGCCTGCTGTAGGGCTCGGCGGGAAGAACTTCCTTTTCTAAACGCACATCGCTCTCTGCAGCTACCTGAGGTGCGGGTCTCTTCTGGCAGCTCGTTAGTGGCGGGCGGTGAGGCTGGACACGAGGAGCAGCTCTTTGACTGCCAGAGCGCTCAGGGCCTGGAGCAGGCTGCCCGGGGAGAGGCCCCGTGGATGCGGCGCTCAGGTCTGCAGGTGGCCTTGGCACAGCAGGGGGACTGGCGGGACCTGGTGCCCTCGCAGGTCTTTTCCGACCTGAACGACTCTGTGATCCGGCTGCGCCCCGGCGTCTCCCCTCCCGGGCTGCGAGGTCCCGCCAGGCTCTGGCAGCCCTCTCCGGGAGCCGCGACACCGGACGGCTGCCAGCGACGACCTCGAGAGCTCCGCACGGGAGCGCGCAGGACATCCCCGACCGCCCCGCTCGGGGCACGGGGCCGCGCCTCCGCCC
>VXBP01003971.1:128318-175313 GCA_013400115.1 Rhinopomastus cyanomelas
AAGTGAGAAAGGCCAAGGTGCGGGACGTGGCCTTTTGTTTGTAGCTGTTTGTTCGTGAAAGGCTGAGGGGAGCCCTCGTCGCTCTCTACAGTATCTGAAAGGATGCTGCAGAGATGTAGGTGCTGGTCTCTTCTCACAGGTCACTAGCGACAGAAGCAGAGGGAAGGGCCTCAGGCTCCAACAGGGGAGATTTTTTCCTGTTGTTTATGTGTTTATGTCTTTTCCTTCCTTCCCTGTTTTTCAAACCCAGTTCCTTCCCTGGGACCTCTTCCTTCGCTGGCCGCCTTGGCACGTTCATACGCAGCCAAGTTGTTCTGTTCCTTCTGTGACTCTTTCTCCTCTTCTCGGTGTCTCTAATGGCAGCACTATCAGATTGTTTTGACTAAAAGGCAGCCCATTATCTCTCCTTTAATCCTTAAAACAGAAAGAAAAGGGGGCCTGTCTGACAATGAAGTGAATTCCCCTGATTTTTGAAATCACCCTGGCTTGTAGTCCAGTTCTGTTTCTAATTTGTTCTTTGCTCTCCTGAAGAAGAAAAAGCTCTGCCCTCTAATTACCTAAAAGTCCTTTTCTGAATTCAAACAGCTCTTGCTTCCATCTAAAAATAAGCTGCTCTCCAGAGAGATAGGATAGTCGAGCTATAAAGAATTTAGATGTCCATCTATGGCAGCTTCTGATGGTACAATGTCCCTTAGGATTAAAATATTGGCCTTTTGGAAAACAAATGCTCTAACAGCAGAGAAACGGCTCCGCGGAAGCTCTTGTGAAGGCCTCTGCAGTCCAGCAGAGCTATTTTGTAAATTGTCTGGGAGAGCAGCCAGGCCTCTCTGATGTCCCCCACAGAAAATAAACACATCTGGCTTCAAAGGCTGATGCTATTCCCCAGCGCCCGTCCGCACCACCTTCAGCCCAGTGCCCCGAGACGCTGTTCACACACAGACAGGTAGTGGTTAGACCTTTCACTGCTGAGACTGCATCTGGAATGTTGTGTCTGTTCTGCACCCCTCAGCTCCAGAAGGACATGGAGCTGCTGGGGAGAGCCCAGCGCAGAGCCACAGGGGTGATGGAGGGAGGGGAGCATCTCCCTGCTGAGGAAGGGCTGAGGGAGCTGGGGCTCTTGAGCTGGGAAAAAGGAGCCTGAGGGGTGACCCCATGGATGTTGATCAGTGTGTGAAGGGTGGGTGTCAGGAGGATGGAGCCAGGCTCTGCTCAGGGGCACCCAGTCACAGGACAAGGGGCAGCGGGTGTGAGCTGGAGCAGAGGAGGTTCCACATCAGTGTGAGAAGGACCTTGTTCCCAAGGAAGGTGCCAGAGCGCTGGCAGGGGCTGCCCAGGGAGGCTGTGGAGTCTCCTTCTCTGGAGCCATTTAAAACCCTCCTGGACTGTTCCTGTGGGTATCCTGCTGTGGCAGGGGGATGGGACTGGTCCCTTCCAACCGCTAACACTCTGTGATTCTTCGGTTACTTAGTTCAAGGTGCTAATAAGCTTTGATAGTCAGTTTACCTAAACAGAGCGGGTTAGCAGTGCTGGAGACATCTGTGCTGCCAGCCAGTAAGTTTGTGATGGAAAGCCAGTGGGTTTGGAGAATCACAAGAGTCATTCAGGTTGGAAGAGACCCCCCTGGATCATCAAGTCCAACCTTCAACCCTGCTCTGTGATGTCACCCCTAAACCAGATGCCCCAGCTTGGCTCAGATCTGCAGATGCAGAGGAAGTGGGCAGACAGAAACGTGTGTCGCTGCTGCCAGCATAGGTTTGCTCCTGGGTCTGGAGGCAGTAGGTCTGTGCTGTGTGTCCTGCCTTTAACTGCTGTTACTGGGAGCTCCGTATGGGGCGATTCCTGAGCTGGGCAGTAATGGGTGACACGATGTTGCTGGTTGCTTGTGTTTGCTGCTACTTGGCCATCAGGAAGAAGTTCTTCCTGAAGAGAGTGGTCAGGGCCTGGACCGGGCTGCCCAGGGTGGGGGCTGAGTCCCCATCCCTGGATGAGTTTAAAAGTGGCTGAGATGTGGTGCTGGGGGATCTGGTTTAGGGGCGACCTTGTACAGGAGGGTCGCTGGTTGGACTCAATGATCACAGGGTCTTTTCCAACCGGAACGATTTGATTCTGTGATGTTGAGGTGTTTCTTCCCTTCGACTGACGCCCTGTTAGTGTTTTCTTGAAGCGACCTCTCGAGTGCTCCGCCTCACCCTAGCATCCTGCTGGCTGCACCGTTTGAAGTTGCAGCCTGTCTCCTCCGTGTCGCCGAGGTCCGTGCGTTCAGCATTCTGCAGTCAATCGGCTAAGTTCATTCAGAGTCCGCGGAGCGGCCCGTAACGACTCGCCGTGTCCGGCTGATGGCTGAGTACAAGCGTTGGGCTGGGCTGTGAGCTACCGGGGCGACACGGTGCGCTGAGGCTCCGCAGCGGTTTCCATTGCTAGTATCCCTGTCGGAGTGGCGTGCTGCCTGTCACTTTGTCCCTGTGTTTGTGCGTCTTCCTCATGAGTTTCCGCTCCCCTCCCTCAGGATTTGGGTGCTCCATCTGCCGTGCACGGCCGACACTCCATGCGACTGCGGCATTTCCCCGTGTCAGAGCACCTGCTGGCGTGGCGAGTGGCATGTTCCCCCCGAGCTTGCCGTGCTGTTGGGGCTGATGTTCTTACAGTGGTTTTCTTCTCTTTCAGGTGGGACTCTCGAAGACGCTCGTCTGCCAGCACTTTGGAGAGACCCAAGGACTCTCACGAGGTGGAGCTGTTTAAGGACAAGCGTATTTATGGCTCTGCAGCATTTCACGGGCTCAACGCCGCTGCTTCGGGCCTTTGCCAGCGTCAGTCCGTAAGGCTCAGACACCAGTACCGTTCGGCCGTGTGGGCCTCGTACCGAGCGCTTGGCTTCGTCTCAGAGAGAAAGCACGCGTTGGGTGCTGGATGGGAAAGAGAAGAGCCTCGTTACGTCTTAATTCCTTGTCCTCAGACGAGCATCTTTGACCGTGAGCTCTGTATCGCCAGTAAAATGATTGCCCTGAGAGTAAACCGGCTTCGCTCCTCTGCTCCATCTGGACCTTCCTCCTCTCTTCTTCCCCTCCAGAACCGGCAAGCGCTGGCTGCAGATGAAAGCAAAGCCTTGGAGGATGAAATTACTCTTCTAATCTTTCTGCTAGTCGCCAAGCAAAACATTCAGGGAGATGGTTCTGTGAGCCAGAAGCTGCCTGCGTGCCTTGAGCGGGAGCCCTCGGACTGTGGGAAGGGCAGCGCGCAGCACAGAGTGCCTCAGCTCCCCGCAGAAGTTCAGTCGCTGGCCTCCCCTGCCGCACCTCCATCTGCGCTGGAGAGCACCTTGTGCTGTGCAGCTGGGTGAGCTCTGGGGAGGGTGACGCCCTCAAGGCCACCTGTTCTCTCCCTTTTGCTTGTCACTGCTTTCTTGTATTCGAAGAGTGCCTGAGGGTTTTGCCTTTCGCTCTTGCTTTTACCCATCGCTTCCCTCTCGAGCCGAGGCCAGGCAGCGCAACCCCTAGCTAAGAACACGGCGTGTTTGGCATAGAAACCCCTGGTGCCTCTACCGGGAGCGCTTCAGAGAGCTTTTATTGACCTCAAGGTAGCTGTTTTCACCGGCCTCAGCGTCTCTCTGTTCTATTTTAAATGTGACTCACTGCTACAAATACCAGCAATGGTTTTTTGTCCTAATGCTTTGTGTCTCCTGACGAGCTTTGCCTTGTGGTGGGGAGGGAGAGCTTCGCAATGCTTGAGCGACCTTCGCTGTGTCATAGAAACTGAACAGCAACCCTCGTTCCGAGTGCCTGACCACACGAGCTGTAATGCGATGCCTTCCAGCGGAGACCGCACTGTGTTCTGAGAGCGATGAAGTACCTCGCTCCGAGGTACCAACTTGCTGACAGCCGGGGTTGGCTCTGGATTTCATCGGGCTTCAGTTAGTACTTGGAATCCTCGTGGCCCAGCCGCTCTGCGCTGTGGTTCTTCAGAGCTGAGAGAATCAGGTTTCTTGGTCAGTTCCTGCAGTGTAAACAATCAGTGTGCGTGGAGGAGTCTGGGCTCTGGGTTGGATGTTCCTGCGGAGGAGTCTGGGCTCTGGGTTGGATGTTCCTGCGGAGGAGCCTGGGCTCTGGGTTGGATGTTCCTACGGAGGAGCCTGGGCTCTGGGTTGGATGTTCCTACGGAGGAGCCTGGGCTCTGGGCTGGATTTCCCTACGGAGGAGTCTGAGCTCTGGGCTGGATTTCCCTATGGAGGAGTCTGGGCTCTGGGCTGGATTTCCCTACGGAGGAGTCTGAGCTCTGGGCTGGATTTCCCTATGGAGGAGTCTGGGCTCTGGGCTGGATTTCCCTACGGAGGAGTCTGAGCTCTGGGCTGGATTTCCCTATGGAGGAGTCTGGGCTCTGGGCTGGATTTCCCTACGGAGGAGTCTGAGCTCTGGGCTGGATTTCCCTATGGAGGAGTCTGGGCTCTGGGCTGGATTTCCCTACGGAGGAGTCTGAGCTCTGGGCTGGATTTCCCTATGGAGGAGTCTGGGCTCTGGGCTGGATTTCCCTACGGAGGAGTCTGAGCTCTGGGCTGGATTTCCCTATGGAGGAGTCTGGGCTCTGGGCTGGATTTCCCTACGGAGGAGTCTGAGCTCTGGGCTGGATTTCCCTATGGAGGAGTCTGGGCTCTGGGCTGGATTTCCCTACGGAGGAGTCTGAGCTCTGGGCTGGATTTCCCTATGGAGGAGTCTGGGCTCTGGGCTGGATTTCCCTACGGAGGAGTCTGAGCTCTGGGCTGGATTTCCCTATGGAGGAGTCTGGGCTCTGGGTTGGATTTCCCTACAGAGGAGTCTTGCTGCTGGGTTAGATGTCCCCACGGCTCCATAGGGATGTCCTTCTACTCGTAGCCACAAGATCCTGGCAGTGTCAGTGGCAGCAGCACTGTTAGGTAGGGCGTGCACCCCATAGGGTGGGTCATTTGAATTTATGTACTTGGCAAACCACCCCTCCACCTAGAGACTTGCCAAGTGCTGGAGCTCCCAGCAGTCGCTCCCAACTCAATTCCTTGTATTTCAACTCAAACCAGCACCCGTCAGAGCTCTGAACAAAGTAAATGCCTGGTTCTTCCTCTCACAGCTGAGATTTTCAGGGATAATTGTCTGCCCTTGAGAACCCGAAGTAACTGTTTGGCTGGGATGGGGACGTGAGTGTTTGCATCCCATTAGTCACCACTTGGCCTGTGGAGTCGGCAACACCAGACTCCCCCTACAGTAACCTCTTCAATCCAGAGTCATGGAGTGTGCTGGCTTGGAAGGGACCTCCAAGGGTGGTCGAGTCCAACCCTTCGACGACAAGCAGGAACGTCACTCACTAGACCAGACTGCCCAGGGCCCTGTCAAGCCTGGCCTTGAGCATTTTCCCTTCCAGAGTCCCTCATTTATTTTACGTGAAGAGCTAATGCTTCTACAAGTTGCCTTAATATTTGTTACAGCAGCTGGCCTTCAGTTCCCAGCCGACTGAAAGCCGTGAGTATCACATGCTAGCGGAGAAAGGCAGTGTTGTACAGGTCTGAGCAGTTCCAGATCGTGTTTGGAGAGGAGAGCCGCAGCGGCACGCTGTCCCGCGGGGGTTTCGTTTGAAAAACCAGCAAGGGGCTGGGATTTTGCTGCTCCCGCGATGGCACCCGAGGGGTTGGTCCTGCTCTGACGAAGTTTGCCAAAAGCACAGCAGAAAGCTCCAAGAGAAAAGTGTATTTTTGTACTGGATTTAAAAGCTGCCTCTCTTCTGATGCCGTTGGAGACGCGGGGAGCGACCGAAGGAACCTGCGTTGGAGATGTGAGTGGCTGTTTCGCCGTGAGAAACCCTTGGTGTAAGGCAGGGTGAGAGCCAGCACGCCCGAGCGTTCGCCACGGGCAGCACCCCTTCGGCGGGAGCCCGGCGCCTCGTGCCTGTTACGTCGTCCTAACACTACACTCTGCTGTTGGTCGGGGAGCGGCTTCGCCCCGTCCGCCTGCCTGTCCGAACTTCGCCTTCCAGATGTATTTTTAACAGAGTGCAGGACTTTTGTACTACCGAGCAGTCAATAAAGCGTTTCCATTCTTAGACGGCTCGTGACCCCCGTAAGCTCGGTCTTGGTGTGCAACGCGCTCTCTGCGTGTCTCACGGTGGTGGGAGGGGAGGTAGTGAGAAGGTCCCACTGCTGGGGGATGCCCTTCAGGGTGTTTTCCCCTTGAGAAAGGACAGCCACAAGGATCATGCTAGTTCTGCAGTGGGGAAGAAGATGACTCCAGCTTTCAGCCCAGCTGCTATTAGATGAAAAATCCTCTGCCTCCAAAATAGCAGGATTTTTACACAGTTGGCACAGTTCCTTAGGGTTGGGAGGGGCCTTCCAAGGCCATCGGGTCCACCCCTGAGTCTCCTTCTCTGGAGATGTTTAAAACCTGCCCTGGCCATGTTCCTGTGTGACTGGATCTAGGGGATCCTGCTGTAGCAGGAGGACTGGACCGGATGGTCTTTCGAGGTCCCTTCCCATCCCTAGTGTTCTGTGGTTCTGTGACACAAATCACTGAAGAGCAGAACCCCCTCAATTAGCTCCACAAAACTGCATCCAGCCGGTGCTGAATCATCTCCAGGGAAGGAGACTCCACAGCCCCCCTGGGCAGCCCCTGCCAGGGCTCTGGCACCCTCACTGGGAACAAGGTCCTTCTCACACTGATGTGGAACCTCCTCTGCTCCAGCTGACACCCACTGCCCCTGGTCCTGTCACTGGGTGCCCCTGAGCAGAGCCTGGCTCCATCCTCCTGACAGCCACCCTTCAGGTATCGACCAACATCCCTGGGGTCACCGCTCAGCCTCTCCTCGGCAAGGAGCTAACAGCAACAACCGTGGCGTTAAAGTGCCTGTTAGTGAGGCTGCTGGTCCCTCGAGAGGAGGACGGGAGGTCCGCTGGGGCCGGGCGGTGCCGAGGGTGCCCACTGGGTTGGGCCGGGGGACTCTTCGTGTGAAGGAATGCGGTTCCCTGGGTGTTCAGAGGCGGCTGACGGCTCCCAGCCGCGCCCTGGGGGTGCCCAGCTGCGGGCGGTTTGAAATCAGCCCGGGTGGGCTCTTCCCTGCCCCCCCTCTGCTCCAGGCGCCGCCTGTGCTGGCTCCGTCTGATCGCTGGGTGCTGCCCGGAGCTGCCCTCCCGGCCGGTTTGCGGCTCCGCCGAGGCACCGCTAGCCGAGGGGGTTACTCCAGGCTGGGGCCCTGGGAGGGAAGCCGAGCCTGGGGAAGAGCCGATGAGAGGGGCCTGGCCCTTGCTGCTGGAAGCGTGAAGGTGGAGGCAGCCTGTGAGGAGACACCCGGTGAGTTCTGAAGGCCCCTTGCTGGGGGACAGGCCCTGAGCGGCCTGCGCTGGGCCGGGAGCAGGTGGCTGGGGTGGTTTTGCTACTAAGTTCGGGTAACAAGAGGGGCCGAGACGCACGCCTGCTTGGCGAGCGGCAGGAGGCCCGTCGGGAGGGAGGGAGCCCGCCTGGGGAAAGGGCGGCAAGAGGGCCGCCTGGGGAAAGGGCGGGAGGGAGGGAGCCCGCTGGGTCGCACGGAGCCGCTGCCCCAAGTGCCGCGGCAGCAGAGGGAGCTGTTGACGCTTTCATTGAGAACTCGACAGGTTCCAGCCTGTGGGTGTAGAGCGACAAACGCAGTTGAACGGGAAAGCGGAGGTTCGCCGCTGCCCTGGGCCAGAGCATCCTGTCGCCCCGAGGGCGGGCGGCCCTGCCCAGGCAGCGCCTCCGCCTCCCCGCAGCCCAGCGGCAGTCGAAGCGCTGAGGCGGGAGCGGCCCTGCGCGGCCCTGGAAAAGTCGTGCCCAGGCGGGGCGGCGCTGCTGGGATGGTCTCTAGGGCTCTGGAGAGCTCGTTGGGACGAGGACGAACCCGGGATCTCCGGTGCGGGCCTCTTCCGCAGGTGCTGGCGCGCTGGGGTTGTGTGCAGGGCTGCGGGAACTGGAGCAGGATGGCCAGGAGCCAGCAATGGGCCCTGGTGGCCAAGAAGGCCCCTGGGGTGGATCAGAAGAGTGGTGGTTAGGAGATAGAGAGGTTCTCTCCTCTACTCTGCCCTGCTGAGACCCACTGCCTGAGAAGCTGTTCACGCATGAACAGGTAGCGGTAACACTTGTCTCTGGGGGGACTGTAGCTGGAATGTTGTGTCCAGTGCTGGGCCCCTCAGCTCCAGAAGGACACAGAGCCACAGAGGTGATGGAGGGAGCATCTCCCTGCTGAGGAAGGACTGAGGGAGTTGGGTCTCTTGAGCTGGGAAAAAAGGAGTCTGAGGCGGAACATGGATCCAGTCACACAGGAACAGGGCCAGATGGGTTTTAAATGTCTCCAGAGAAGGAGACTCCACAACTCCCCTGGGCAGCCCCTGCCAGGGCTCTGGCACCCTCCCTGGGAAGAAGGTCCTTCTCACACTGATGTGGAACCTCCTCTGTTCCAACTCATACCTGCTGCCCCTTATCCTATCACTGGGTGCCCCTAAGCAGAGCCGGGCTCCATCTTCCTGAACCTGCCCTTTCCATAGCCATCAACATTCATGGGGTCACCCCTCAGGCTCCTTTTCTCCCAGCTCGAGAGCCCCAGCTCCCTCACATCTCGGCCAGATCCCCTCCGCTTTGTCCTCGAGCCGTGTGTTGTTCTCCTCTGTGCCTGTTCGTGTGCATTAGGTGAGTTACCTGCTATCCCTTTGGCATGGCTCCGTGTGCGGGAGCAGGGCTGAGCAGCTGTGATCTCAGCTTGCTGACAGTCTGGTGGTGCTCGAGGTTGAACAGCTGAGGGTGTTGCCTTGCTCCTCTCTCATGAAAGTCAAGGTAATATCAACCTCAGAGCAAATAGAAGGGAGCTTAGTGAGCAAACAAGTGGAGCTGCAGTGTCCATGTGACAGAGTTTTATTGTGGGGTTGGGTCGGCGTGTAACTCATCAGCAACCTGACGTCGCATCGGGATGCTGTGTTTCCTGAAAGACTGGCTGGGGCTGTGTGGTTGCGGACGGTGTTTTGCAGCTGGTTGTGGGCAGCAGCTGGGTCACTCGGTCCCTGTGAGATCCTGCTGCACCTAGCAAGGTTTCAAACCCACCTGGCTGTGTTCCTGTGACTGGATCTAGGGGATCCTGCTGTGGCAGGGGGGTGGGACTGGATGATCTTTCGAGGTCCCTTCCAACCCCTAATGACTGGATCTGGGGGTCCTGCTGCAGCAGGGCGCTTGGACTGGGCAATCTTATGAGGCACTAACCCCGAATGTTCTGTGATTCTGTCAGTTAAGTCTTGGAAAATGAAATCCCACCCAGGAAGTGGAAGCTACAAACCCAGCATGAGGTCAGGCTGCTTTTACTTGTGTTTCTCGCTTGGCGAGTTCGAGGCCTCTGGTGTTTGCAGGTGGCTTCGCGGTGGCCGCCTCTGAGCTCTGTTTGGGGAAGTGATGGACTTTCTGGATCTTGGTTTTTAATTGGCAGTCTCCATGGCAACACCTGCTGTGCCGATTGCCCGTGGTCTGTGAAATGAAGAGAGGATCATTGCGTGTGGGATTTGTCTCTCTCCGGGTTCCTGAGCTGAGGAATTCTGCTGGCTCCGGTTTTGTCTGCTTCTGGTGCTGATCTTTGAGGTCCCTTCCAATCCCTAATGTTCCGTGACTGCTCTCTGAGCAAGCTTGCTCCGTACGTTTTCTCCAGGAAATAAACTCCCTTCCCAGAGTGGAGTTGGCGTTCAGGCTGCAGGAAGGGCTCCCTGGAGGAGCAGGGCCTGGGGGTGTGGGGTGCAGTTGGCTGAACAGGAGCCAGCAGGGTGCCCTGGGTGGCCAGGAAGGCCAACAGCACCCTGGTCTGGATCAGGAATGGGGTCACCAGCAGGAGGAGGGAGGTGATGGTGCCCCTGTGCTCTGCACTCGTGAGATCACACCTGGAGTAGTGGGTCCAGTGTTGGGCGCCAGGGTATCAGAAGGATATTGAGGGGCTGGAGCGCGGCCAGGAAGGGCAATGAGGCTGGGGAGAGGCTGAGTAAACTGGGGTTACTGAGTCTAGGGAAGAGGAGGCTGAGAGGAGACCTTCTTGCCCTCTACAGCTGCCTCAAAGGAGGTTGTAGCCGGCGTGGTGCTGGTCTCTTCTCTCAGATTTCTCATGATAATAGGACAAGGGGAAATGGCCTCAAGTTGCATCAGGAGAGGTTTAGATTGGATCTTAGGAAGAAGTTCTTTGCTGAAAGAGTGGTTGGGCACTGGAAGAGGCTGCCCAGGGAGGTGGTGCAGTCCCCATCCCTGGAGGTGCTGAAGGGCAGCCTGGCTGCTGGGGTGCTGTTAGGAGCTGGGCTGGCTGAGCTCAGAGGGCTTCTCCAGCCTCAGTCATTCTGTGAGTGTGTGTGTTAACGGTTCGTTGGGACCCAGCTCATGCCCCTGGCAAACACAGTTGGCCCTTTTTGGGTTTCTGACAAGGGATTTGTCTCTTCCCTTAGAGCCTTCTGTTCTGGAACTGCTGGGCAGTAGGAAAGTGTGCAGGTCGCCAAAGCCTCCAGAGAGATTTTATACAGTTAGAAAAATGTTTATTAAGAGTTTGTAACAAACTTTAACCCCAAGATTTCAGTGTAAAATGTCAGGCCCTTCAGGGTTCAGCTGTTCAGATCCTGTTTCTGAGGTGCTGGCAGCACCCAGTCGGTCTCCACCTCCTTGTCCCCCCACCAGACAGGTTAACACGTTAGTCTGAAGCTGCAGGGGAGGGTTAGGTTGGATGTTAGGAAGCCCTTCCTCACGGAAAGGATGGTCATTCTGGGGTCTGATCACCCTCCCTGTCAGAGGAGGGGTGAATGCAGCTATTTTCAGGCCTTAAGCTTAATTCAGCTCGGAAGCTCGACCGCTGTCCTGCTCTCAGTTGAAGGACTGCAGCAGAGCCAGAGAGGAAGGGGTCTGCGCTGGTTGTACACAAACAAAACCCCGCTTGCTGGGGTGTGGGCCTGGCAAGTTCAGCAGAGATGGCAGGTCTCTGGCTGTAGTCTGCTAATGGTTTCACTCCGTCCAAACTGGTAGCACTGAGTTTTGACCCCTCTTGAGCACTTCTGGTCCCATAGGAGCTGCTTCAGCTCATTAAACCAACAGAGAGTTGCTCACTCTCCTGGATTTGGCTGGGCTTCTGCAGATTCGGTGACCTGAAGTGGGTCTCTTGGGGTATCGCGGTCAGAACGAGGAGTGAGGCAAGAGGTGAGGTTGTCCTAGCGCCAAACACACGGCCACAGATTTGGGCTCAACCTGGAATGGAAGTGCCAGCCCAACCCACCCTCACTGGTCCATGGAATCGTTTGGGTTGGAAAAGACCCCTGGGATCTTCGAGTCCAACACCAACCCTACTCTGCAAGGTCACCCCAAAACCAGATCCCCCAACACCACCCTGGTAACTTTTAGACTCATACAGGGGTGGGGACTCAGCCCCCACTCTGGGCAGCCCAGTCCAGTCTCTGACCACTCTCTCCAGGATGAATTTCTTCCTGATGGCCAGTCTGACCCTCCCCTGGTGCAGCTGGAAGCCCTTCCCTCTGCTTCTGTTGCTAATGACCTGTGAGCAGAGCCCAGCACCGGCATCTCTGCAGGGTCCTTTCAGAGAGCTGTGGAGAGCGATGAGGGCTCCCCTCAGCCTCCTCTTCCTCAGACTAAACAGCCCCAAGACTCTGCATCTCTCCCCATCAGATGGATTCTCCAGGCCCTTCAGTCTGTCTGTAGATGCTAGAACTTTGGGTCAGTTCTGTTCTCTGGTGCTGGCACTATGGAAATCTGTGACTTCTAACACTTTGATTTCTCTAATTCACGTTGAATAGCAGAAGATGTCTGGCCGTGGAGCACACAGTGTGCACAGGCCCTCCTGAGGGCTCACAGAGCTCTGGCAGGGGCTGCCCAGGGGTGTTGTGGAGTCTCTGATGTTTCAAACCCACCTGGACTGTTCCTGGGTGACTGGATCTAGGGGACCCTGCTGTGGGAAGGGGATTGGGCTGGATGGTCTTTTGAGGTCCCTTCCAATCCCTGATGATCTGTGAGGGTCAGACCCCAAGGAACCGTGTGCTGGAGCCCCAGTGAGGTGGGAGTGTGGCAGAAGAGGGGCAAAGCTGCTTTGCCCTCCCTGCCAGCCCCATCAGCCAAGGGAGTGCTGTGGAGCCTCAGGCAGTAGACATGGGAAGCCTGCGTAGAACAGCTGGCGGGACAGATGTTCGGCTCCCAACCCATTCCACATGTGCTGTGTGCACAGCTGCCCTTCTGCGCTCTCCCTGTGTTCACACAGATCCAGACAGAAAACCTGGATCTTGCCCAGCGTGTCAGAGAGGAGCCTTCACCTAGAACCCGTCACCGTCATCATCTTCCAGGTCTTCCCCCGCAGTTGCAGCTTCCAGTGCAGCCAGAGCTGCTGCAACCTCTGCATCTTCCTCCTCAGTGTCACCGTTCGGGTCCTTAGGGTTGGGCTGTGCCAGTGTCTCTGCTGCTTTGGTGACAGCCATGGCACCACCGGTAGTGTCCTCGGCGATGCCTCCCTTCACGGGCAGTGGCAGGGCTGCACGGAGCTCCAGTGCCGGTGTTGCCGGAGGTGCAGCGCATGCACAGCTGGCTGCAAAGCCTCCTTTGCCAGCCAAGGTCCTGCTTTGGTGGCTGCTCCGGGGATGGCCGGTGCCCGGCAGCTGCGTGGTGCTGCTGTGTGTCCGCGGTGTCGCGCTGGCTCCCGCAGACTGGTGCCTCCCGTCCTGAGTGCTGTCTGGCTCGCGGCAAGTTGCCGCTGCCTGGCTCCCTGCCTCTGGGTCAAGCTCTTGGTCAGACCTACTGGATCCAGTGTAGAAGTCTCTGTTGTGGGCTGGAGATGCCTCTGACTGGCAGGAGGCTCCCTGTTCAGCGGCTTCTTTCACCGGGTTTGTGCTGGGGTTGAGCACAGAGTATCCTGCAGGAGCACAGCAGTTGCCACCGTTGACTACGACGTCTGGCTTTGCAAGGCCACCCTTGTGCAAATCGCTGCCTCTGTGGCTACAGGGAGGCTTGCTGCTGTTGACCTGGTTTTTATCACCTGTTGTGCTGAGCTTGTCCTTCTGCAGTTGGTTTTGGTGCTCTGGAAGGTCGCTGCTGCCTTTGAGGTTGAGTTGGTCGCTGCCGTGCTCCTTGTGCTTGTAGCTGTTTGTTTCATGAGCGCATCCAGGTGACTGGGCTGCTGCCGAGTCCAGAATGTAGCTGGGGGAGGAAACAGAGGGGAGATGTTGGTTGTGATGGGGATGGGCGTGGCTACCAAACAGGGTCAGCTTCAGTCCTAAACTGGAGGCCTTGGGATCCTGAGAATGAGCTAGGGTGGATCACAGAGTCATTCAGGTGGGAAAAGACCCCGGGATCATTGAGTCCAGCCATCAACCCCACTCTGCAGGGTCACCCCTAAACCACATCCCCCGACACCACATCTCAGCCACTTTTAAACTCATCCAGGGATGGGGACTCAGCCCCCACCCTGGGCAGCCCAGTCCAGTCCCTGACCACTCTCTCCAGGAAGAATTTCTTCCTGATGGCCAGTCTGACCCTCCCTGTGGAGCTGGAAGCTCTTCCCCCTGCCTCTGTCGCTAATGTCCTGTGAGCAGAGCCCAGCACCCGCATCTCTGCAGGGTCCTTTCAGGTAGCTGTGGAGAGCAATGAGGGCTCCCCTCAGCCTCCTCTTCCTCCGACTAAACAGCTCCAACTGTCTCCATCTCTCCCCATCAGATGAATTCTCCAGGCCCTTTAAAGACTTTGAGAACTTGCAGAGAGGCTGAATCAGAGCCGCAGGTGCAGGGGGGACAGACACCCGTGTGAGTGCAGTTCTCGTGTTCGGTCTGAGCGACTCTTGTTCTGTGGTACCTTTGGATCATTCTGCAGCACCTGCACCCCATCTGGATTGTCTTCAGTCTGAAAAGAGAGACAGAGAGCAGGGGAGAGGGGAGGTGAGCTACGTGATGTGAAGTGCACGGGGTGCTGAGAGCAGTGCTCGGGCTTATGAGCGTTTTATGAGCCATGGAAAAAGACACCAGCACGAGGATGGGTGGTTTGGAGGTCAGGGTCCTTCAGGGTTCCTGTGCAACTGGATCTAGGAGACCCTGCTGTGGCAGAGGGATTGGACTGGGTGATCTTTCGAGGTCCCTTCCCATCCCTGATGTTCTGTGGTTCTGCATGACCCCCTCACAGACGGCGAGGGCAGCTCCCAGGCCAGTGTCCTGGCACTGCAGGAGAGCATCTGCAAGGGCAGCCGGGCTGCACCCTGGGGTGACCTGACCGCACCCCTTCCCCCCGTCAGGGTGTTTGCAGAGCAGGGGGAGAGGGCAGACGCCTGCGGCTTGACCCGCTGACGTATTAAAGGCTGCGGGACGTGTTGAGGGCTGAGAAAACTCAGCGGAGGTCAAAAGCATCAGACCAAAATAGCAGCAGATGGAAGATGCTGCTGTCCCCTGTGAAGGAGCCAGCTGAGATGCCAGCTGGGTCTGGGGAAGGGCAGATCTGGGGGCAGAAAGGTGTGGCTGAGGAAAACAGCAGCACTGTTGGGGTCTGCAGCCACCCAGCCCTTGACAGGTTTACCTCTGGCGGGGTTCTTCTTCCCTCGTCTGGGTTAGGCGCCGCTGAGCAAGCCCAAGGCGTGTCTCAGGAGTGGGGCATCACGGGGGAGTCTCCATGCCTGCAAGTGACGCACTCTTGAAGCAGCACGAAACTTGGGGGCCCACATGAGAACAGAGCCCTGGCAGGGGCTGCCCAGGGGGTTGTGGAGTCTCCTGGCCATGTCCCTGTGCCACTGGATCGAGGGGATCCTGCTGTGGCAGGGGGATTGGGCTGGATGATCTTCCGAGGGCCTTCCCAATCCCTCATGTTCTGTGATTCTGTGACCTCTTGTCACTTAGGTCACTGGTTTGAACTGGTGTGCTGCTCTCTGAGTTTCTGTAGCCATGCAGGATCCGCATGGTCATGTGAATCCCAGAACATCAAGGGCTGGAAGGGACCTCGGGAAGCTCCCTCAACCTTTCCTCAGCAGGGAGATGCTCCCCTCCCTTCATCATCCTCGTTGCTCTGCTCTGGGCAACCTCCAGCAGCTCCAGGTCCTTCTGGAACTGAGGGGCCCACAGCTGGACACAAGATTCCAGCTGTGGTCTCACCAGGGCAGAGCAGAGGGGGAGAAGAACCTCTCTCGACCTGCTCAGCACCCCCGTTCTGATCCACCCCAGGATGCTGTTTGCCCCCTTGGCCACAAGAGGGTGACACTGCCGGCTCCTGGCCACCCCGCTGGCCACCAGGAGCCCCAGGTCCCTTTCTCCTGCGCTGCTCTCCAGCAGGTCAGTCCCCACCCTGCCCTGCTCCCTGAGGCTGTTCTTGCCCAGGTGCCAGACTCTTCAGAGCTGCCCTGGTTCTAGCTCAGTCAGTGTCAGCCTGCCCAGGTCCCTCTCCCATTCCTGCATCTCTGGGTTGCAGTCCATTGCTGTGGCCTTCAGGGCACAAGCTGGGAATTGTTGGTTTGTCAGATCAGAGAGGTTAGGGGCTGGAAAGCACCCAGCGTGTCACCAGCTGTGGCAGCCCAGGGCTGTCACTACCAGCCCCAGCGAGTGCTGCTAGGAGAGAGCCGAAGGAGCCAGCCGGGTGCTCTCCTCTGCTCTGCTGATGTTACGGTGGGGAGGTTTGAACAGAAACAAGGACAGAAAAAGCCGTGAAGGTCCTACCTGTCAGCTTGTGCTCCATCGACTGCTCGAAGGCTTTAGGCGTCCTGAACCTGCAACGACAGCAGAGCACTCGGCAAGGGGCTCCTTCACGTGCCCTCACGAGTGAGAAGGGTGCTCTGGGGTGTGGAAGCGCAACCTCCTCCTCCTCCTCGTGCCAGTGGGAACCTCTGACGCGGACAGCCACCGAGCTGACCGCAGGAGCCGCGTGCTCATCCCCTTGAGCCGCACTGGAATGCTGCCCTGCTTCTGCGCGCGGCCCCGCTGCTGTGGGGGGGATTAGGGCTCGTGGGAAGTGTTTGGGCTTCAGACAACAACAGTGACGTTAGGAACCTCGCAGACGTGTGGCGCGGTGGGGCTGCTCTCTGTTGCTTCCTTTGCTGGGAGCCAGATGGGTGTTTCTAGGGTCAGCTGGGAGCCTGTCTGTGCTGGCTGCTTGTCACAGAGTCGTTCGGGTTGGAAGAGACCCCCGGGATCATTGAGTTCAACAATCAACCCTGCTCTGCAGGGTCACCCCGAAACCAGACCCCCAGCACCACATCTCAGCCACTTTTAAACTCATCCAGGGATGGGGACTCAACCACCACCCTGGGCAGCCCAGTCCAGGGCCTGACCACTCTCTCTGGGAAGAATTCCTTCCTGATGGCCAGTCTGACCCTCCCCTCTTGGAACTTGAAGCCCTTCCCTCTGCTTCTGTTGCCAATGACCTGTGAGAAGAGCCCAGCACCAGCATGTCCATGGTGTCCTTTCGGGTAGCTGTAGAGAGCGATGAGGTCTCCCCTCAGCCTCCTCTTCCTCCAACTAAACAGCCCTAACTCTCTCCATCTCTCCCCACCTCTCCCCATCAGGCTGGTTCTCCAGGCCCTTCCCCAGCTTCGTTGCCCTCCTCTGCCCTCATTCCAGCACCTCGATGCCTCCTTGCCCTGCGGTGCCCAGCACTCAGGCTGCCAGGATCCCTCTCAGGTTCTAAGGGCAGACTCCTAGAAGGCAGCACAAAGCCTCAGGAGCAGCTTTCAGGTGGGAAAGGAGCCCTGGCTGCGTCGGTCGCTCTGTGGCTGCCCTCTGCCCATGAAGCCAAGACAGCCCCACAGCAGAGTGTCTGCCCCACAGCTGAGACGTAGATTTGCTTCAGAAACCTGGCCCAAGACAGAAAACTGAATGCCTGTCGCTGTGACCCAGATACCTGACGTGACTCGTGGCTGAGGAGAGCCCAGCAGCCCTTGATTCATTGTGCTGCTCTGTTGCCCTGTGGCAAGTGACTTGTCTTGTGCTCCGCATCCTTCCCTTCCGGTAGCTCGATGGCGGGGCAGCTCCCGGGAGATTTACAGCCCTGTTCAGCCTCATTGGGCTGCTGCACAGAGGTGAGAAGGTTCCTGTGGGCCTCACTCATGAAGAGTGAGTCACTGTGGACTCCTATTTCTAAGCCAGTGGCTACTGGGGTCATCTTACTGGGGTCCTGCTGTGGCGGGTGGATTGCACTGGATGATCCTAGGAGGTCCCTTCAAGTGTCTAGTGTTCTGGGACTCTGGTAGCTGTCACTAGTAATTACCGAGGTCATTCTTTCCTCACAGCATCACAGAGCATTAGGGACTGGGAGCGACCTCGAGAGACCATCCAGTCCCGTCCCCCTGCCCCAGCAGGATCCCCCAGATCCAGTCATTGGGGACTGGGAGCGACCGTGAGAGACCATCCAGTCCCGTCCCCCTGCCCCAGCAGGATCCCCCAGATCCAGTCATTGGGGACTGGGAGCGACCGTGAGAGACCATCCAGTCCCGTCCCCCTGCCCCAGCAGGATCCCCCAGATACAGTCATTGGGGACTGGGAGCAACCTCAAGAGACCATCCAGTCCCGTCCCCCTGCCCCAGCAGGATCCCCCAGATCCAGTGGCACAGGAACACGGCCAGGAGGGTTGTGGAGTCTCCTTCTCTGGAGACATTTCATACCCTCCTGGACTGTTCCTGTGTGACTGGATCTAGGGGCTTATGGTGTGGCAGGGGGATTGGACTGGATGTTCTTTTGGGGGCCCTTCCCGTCCCTAATGGTCTGTGATTGTCTGGGTAATGTGCAGATGTTGAAGCAGGGGAGGTCCTACCAGGTGAACTCGGGCAGCTCTTCTGTGGTGGCAGCCCAAGCACTCGTGGGGCCACACTCGAGGAAGCACTGTGATGGAACGAAGGTAGTGCAGCACCTACAGCCCCTGCTGTGGGGAGGTCCTGCTGGAAAGGAGGAGGGAAGAGCCCTCAAGTGTAACTGGAGCTGGGGAGCTGTGGAAAATTAAGAGCCCAGGGTCTTCCAGGCATCTTAGCTGGGTGCTTCTAGAGGAGAGTCTTGTGGCAGTCAGGGGCAACCTTGGCTTCTCAGCGAGAAGGCTGAGGCTCTCTCAGCTGCAGAGGCTCAGAGTGGGGGCAGAGTCCCCATCCCTGGATGTGCTGAAAAGTCTCTTAGATGTGGTGTTGGGGGATCTGGTTTAGGGGTGACCTTGCAGAGTAGGACTGATGGCTGGGCTCGATGATCCCAGGGGTCTTTCCCAACCCGAATGATTCTGTGGTTCTGTGATCCTCAGGCCTCCTGGAAAGCAGGAGCAAGAGCTGGAGAAAGACGAGCGGGGCGCCCAGGTTCCACCCCACCATGACTGGGCTCCCCGAGCGCTAGCCCTGTGTGTGTCGGGTTGGAAATGCTGTTTTTGCCCGGACACTGCCTCAGCAAGGACCAGGTTTGCTCCAGCCCCCCTCTCTCACACAGGTGAGGTGTTGTTCCCCCCTGGGTAGGCAAGAGCCTCTTCTGTGGGAAGAGAGGGGAAGCAGGTTCTGCAGACAGGCTCCTTTCAAACACCTCCGGAGGGAGGCTGCAGGCGCTGGGAGCTGGGGCTCCATGTGCTGGGTGGGAGGGCATTTCTGTGCTTGTGATTCATCCCGAGCTCTGGGGGATCTTCTCGGCGAAAGTGAGCACGGCCTTTGCCAGCCGGAGCTTCGTCTGCCTGCTGGGGGATCCGTGCCGTGGGGACATTTTGAGGATGAAGGACGCTGGGCTCTGCAGCTCTTGAGGGAGCTGCGCTCCGAGCGGGTGCCGGGCTCTGAGCAGCGGCAGCTTCCCCCAGCACCCGGCTCTGTCTCCAGACTGCCCCTCGGCAGCTGCGACGCAGCATGTTCCCCAGGGACCTGAACTGGAGAAGAGGTGCTCAGGACAGAGCCTGGCCACCGCGCGCGGCTGCAGCTTCTCAGCACGTCCTTGCGGGCTGCAGCCTGGCTGGCGTGGCCTCCCCTTCCCGATGCAAATGAAGCCTGAGGGTGGTCTTGGTCTTCGCTGGGGCAGCGGGGCCTTTGCCGGGCGGCCCTTTCCCACTCGCTGCCGACACCCGGGGGAGACCTGCGTGTCCCCTGCCCCGGGGCTGGGGTCAGCCTGCGCGCCACCTGCTGCCTTTGCACGGGGAAAGGGAACGTGCAAACAGGCCGGGGCAGGGCAGGGCTCCCCAGGGTCAATATTGGTTTTTCCACACCACACCCGGGCTCAGAACAGAGACCGAGGGGCCCTCGGCGAAACCTCGGGTCGGGTTCCCGGCAGCTGGCTGCAGCTGCTTGGTGGCCACTGAGCTGGGAGGGAGCGAGGCTGAGAACGGCTCTGGGAGGCTGGAGGGTGACCCAGGGCTAGAGCCCCTCTGCTGCGAGGGCAGGCTGAGGGAGCTGGGGCTGTGCAGCCTGGAGGAGAGAAGGCTCTGGGGAGACCTTCGCTGTTTGGAGGGAAACCACAGGAGGGCTGCATCCGGACTTGTTACCAGAGTTTCCAGCAACAGGACGGGGGAAACAGCTTTGAGCTGAAGGTGAAGAGGTTTGGGTTGGAACTGAGGAAGGAGATCTTTGGTACGAGGGTGGCGAGACTCTGGGACTGGAGTCGGAGAGACTGGAGCTTGGTCCCCAGAGGCACTGTGGATGGCCCCTTGCTAGAGGTGTTCCAGGCCACGTTGATGAGGCTTTGGTCTGGTCAAGTCTGGACCAGAGTGGGGATGACTCTTATCCCCACTCTGGTCCAGTCAGGAGGCAGCCCTGCTCACGGCAGGGAGGTCGGATTAGATGGTCTCTGAGGTCCCTTCCACGCTCAGCTGCTCTGGTTCCATGCCAGCTGCCTGGGTCCGTGCTGAGCTCCAGAAGGAAGCCGCAGTGGCCATGAGTAGGGTTGTCGCCATGCAAATGCCATCCCTGTCGGGGCGGTGCTGCAAGGGCAGCGAGGGCTGGTAATGTGTCTGTCATGGGGACACAGACGACCTGCAGTGCGGAGCAGTAGGGCTCAGGGAGCCCAGGGCTGCCTGAGGGTGGGAGCTGGAGGTGCCCTGGCACAGCTGCCTCAGGCAGGGTGACTGGGTCTAGGGGATCCTGCTGGGGCAGGGGGATCGGACTGGACTGGATGATCTTTGGAGGTCCAGTCCCTAATGTTCTGTGAGTCTGTGATCAGGACTGGCTTCTGGTCGATGCTGGTCTAAGCTCTGGAGTTAAGAGAAAACAATTCCAAACCCCTGGCACTGTTTTGGTTCTGATGGTTCCTTGATCTCCCTCAAAACCCAGGTGAAAGCTCTCTCCTGTGTTACAAATCATCTCAGCTTCCGAGAACAAATCCAGCCGCGGAGCTGCTGAGAGCTGGTTGCTCCGACACACCCGGGTTGTGCAAACAGCTCTTGGAGGAAGCTGGCAGCGCCGGCGGCTCCTGCTGCGTCAGGTGCAACGTCCCTGCTCCGCGACAGCAGCGCGGGACTGGGGCTGTTGGGGAGCTGCTGCCTTCCCCTCGTTCCCCAAGATTAAAGTTAGCCAACCAGCCCCTTATCTACTCGGGCTTCTGAGCTGAGCTCTGCAAACAGCGAAGTTCACAGGTCAGGTAAAGTTAGAGCAGCTTTGAAGTGGGGTGGCCTCTTGCTCTCTTCCCACCCGCGCCATAGAGAGCTGGCGAGTCAGGACCTCCAAAGATCATCCAGTCCCACCCTCTGCCACAGCAGGATCCCCTAGATCCAGTTGCACAGGAACAGTCCAGGAGGGTTTGAAATGTCTCCACAGAAAGAGACTCCACAGCCCCCCTGGGCAGCCCCTGCCAGGGCTCTGTCACCCTCACCATGAACAAGGTCCTTCTCACACTGATGGGGAACCTCCTCTGCTCCAGCTCACACCCGCTGCCCCTTGTCCTGTCACTGGGTGCCCCTGAGCAGAGCCTGGCTCCATCCTCCTGACACCCACCCCTCACATATTGATCAACATCCATGGGGTCACCCCTTAGAACACGCTGGCATCACAGTGCCTGAAGAGGGGTGCACCAGTCAGAAGAGCTCTAAATCCCTTTGCTGCAGGCATCAGAGGCTGATGACCTCCCCCTTCACCCCCCACTCCTCCCCACAACCAGGTAAATGTGCAAGAAGTGTTTTAAACTACTGGTTTTTAAATAGATCCAGTTGTAGGATCCCAGAATCCCAGGACGTTAGGGATGGGAAAGGACCTGGCAAGATCATCTAGTGCAGTCCCCCTGCCACAGCAGGATCCCCTAGATCCCAGAATCCCAAAACATGAGGGGAGGGATGGGAAGGGACCTGGCAAGATCATCGTGTCCAATCCCCCTGCCACAGCAGGCAATCGTGTTGTTTGGGTTTCTGCTGAGCCCGGCTTCGCAGGGTGCCAACAGCTCTGACTCCACAGCAAGGTGGGTCAAGGGTGTTGGGGTGCTTGCAGGATGAATCTCTCAGGCTGTTCCTGCAGCGGAAGAGCAGAGGGCTAACCCTGCCCCATGAGCAGCTTCTCTGGAAAGAACAACCTGCTCGATGTTGAAGGAAGTAGAACTTCTCCTACCTGTCGCCTCTGCAGATGAGGAAGCGTCGCTGAGCTCCGCTCGCGCTCTTCCATGGCTCAGCCTGGCTGCCGCCTCGGAGCGTGGGCTGGGTGCGAGCACCTTGTTCAGCCGGGACTCTGCGTGACCGCTTAACGAGGCGCCGTCGTTAGTGTCATTGGGTGTCAGGGCTCATGTGACTGCCCGCGGCAGTAAAACCCCGCAAAGTTTGCATTTCATGCTTCCCGCAGCCTGTAACCCTTTACCTGCAGGTCGGGGCCGGGGCTGAGCCGGAGCCTAAGCTCATGGGGCTCTCTGCTCCCTGGACAGGGGCAGCACAAGGAGCAGGGGGAGCACACGTGCTGGATAACCCCAGTTCTCCTGGAGCACAGGCGCTGCCACTGACCTCTGAGCCCCGAGGGCTGTCAGCGGTGGAGTTTTCGTATCCTCAGACCGTGCCCTGTCTCCAGCGGTGCTGGAGGGGACTTGGCCAAGAGCTCCTCTGTTCCAGAATCGCAGAACGTTACGGATTGGGAGGGACCTCACCAGCTCCCTTCTGATCCACCCTAGGGTGCTGCTGGCCACCAGGGACCATTGCTGGCTCCCGACCATCCTGCTGGCCACCGGTTGCCCCAGGGCCCTTTCTCCCTATCAGTGTTGGGTGATGCTGTGATCTGCGGGATCTCTGCGGGCACCTCAGCGCAGTGGCTTGTGGAAGCTGATGGCTTCCCTGCCGTCGCTTTGCTGTGGCTGTGGTGTTTCCACAAGTGGCACCCAAGATGTTCTGCTGCAGGGGTGCAGGGAGGAGAGGGTTTCCCAAGCAGGAGGGGAGAATGGCGTGGGCAACCCCACTGCCACAGCAGGATCCCCTAGATCCAGTCACACAGGAACATGGCCGGGGGGTTTGAAACATCTCCAGAGAAGGAGACTCCGCAGCCCCCTCCAGGGCTCTGGCACTGTCACTGGGAAGAAGGTCCTTCTCCCATTGATGTGGAACCTCCTCTGCTCCCGCTGCCCCTTGTGCTATCAGTGGAACCTGAGTGGGAATGGGATTTCAGTCCCTCTTCTCTTCAGGTGGTCACATAACCTTGCAAACCAGCAGGACGCAACCTGCTTGTAAGAAGCAGCGAAGAGGGGAGTTTTTAGAGAGAGTTTCCTTAGTTTTCAAGTGTTTGAATTAGTGAACTGAAGTGGGACAAGTACTGGAGTGTCTCTCCGTGCGAATAGAGCCCTTAGGAGTGACTCTATCGCAGCCGACGGGGGCGCCGATGCCCTGTGCTGTGACGCCCTCGCGCCGTGGGGTGATGGAAGAGCCACCCACGCCTGTTTGCCGGGTTTATTCGTACAAACGATGCAAACACAAGACCGTTGATCGTCTGAGGACTGCAGTAGGTTTCTAATTTACCAACTCGGTAACAAAAATTAACTCAATTTGACATTTATGAAAATATAAATCTCTGGTTGGGGCGGCTTTTCCCCAACAATACAAAGTTTTACATAAAAACATTCCATGTGATCCTAGGAGAGTTGCAAACGAGTTAGGAAAAGAATCGTTCAAGTCACTGACTTGACTAGATTGGCTCGTACACGGGACGTTCACACACTACGGGAGGGTCTAGCTTAGCGTTCGGTTCTTCCGGAGCTGCGGCGTGGAGTGGGGCTTTGGAAAAGCAGGTTGTGGTGTTGCAATGATCTGGAAACCTTTCCCACAGGCCTGATGGGGGAAAGGCTTCCTCCCCTTCCAGGTGCTCCCCAGTAGTTTGTTCTACTGGAGAGGGAACTGTTGTACTGGAGGGGGAAGTGTTCTGCCGGAGAGGGGACTGTTCTGCTGGAGAGGCAAAAGGGAATTGTCCTAAATTTAGCTCCCAACTTCTGCCTTGAAACTGGTCAAACGGTACAAAGGCTCCGGCCAGTTCTAAAGCAGAAGGTGATGGGTGAGTAAGGGAAGCCCACTACGTCTCAGGCTGGGAAAGCCTGTCCAGGTAGTGGAGCATCTCAGCGCAGGTACCAGCAGTCCCCGAGTGTTTGGTCATCAGATCTGTGTTTGTCACGGGAAACGGGCGATTGTAAGGCAAACGTCATCGAGGTTGATAGAGGAGACCCATCTGAAAAAGCTTCCTATTCACAGAGTCATGATGGCACCATCTTGTGCTGCTGGACACTCTGGGTCTTTCTCAGGGCCTGTGACTGGATTTGTCCCTTGGCCACGGTACTCATAAAAATATGTAGAATCACCAAATCAGAACCATCCTGGCTGGAAAGGACCTCCAGCATCACCAAGCCCAGCCCTCAGCCCAGCAGCTCCCTAAGCCCTAGACCATGGCCTCATGGGCTCAAGCTACTCAGTTTTTAAGACCTCCAGGGATGGGGACTCCACCACCTCCCTGGGCAGCCTGTTCTGGTGTCCAGTCGCTCTCTCAGCAAGGAGCTTCTTCTAAGATCCCATCCAATCCTCCCCTGATGCAACTTGAGGCCATTTCCCTGTGTCCTATCACTAGCAGTTTGGGAGCAGAGACCAGCACCAGCCTCACTACAACCTCCTTTGAGGGAGCCGTGGAGAGCAAGAAGGTCTCCTCTCAGCCTCCTCTTCTGTAGATGCAGTACCCCCAGTTCCCTCAGCTGCTCTCCACAGGGGCTGCTCTCCAGCCTCTCCCCAGCCTCGCTGCCCGTCTCTGGCCCTTCCCTTGAGATCACTTTGGGGATGCAGGAGCTGCTCTGGACTTTCTTGTGGTCAAACGGACAGCAGCCTTCGATGGAAAGAAATGGAGGTGTTTAACTGCTGACCTGTAATGCCCTGTCTCCTGGCAGCTGTTGTTCCAACCTGTCCTAACACGCGCTGTGACAAGACGGTTCCTCAAACCAACAGGAAAACTCGGAAGCCCTAACTGCTGTTAGGACCTCGGTTGTTATCACGATACAGAAACCTGGAATCCCTGCATGCAAGCGAGAAGAGTGAGTCCCTCGGCCCGCGCCTCGAGCTGACCGAGCGCTGCGGGGCTCACACCTCTGCAGTGGGCTCCGCTCAGCCCAGCCTTGAGCAGAACAGAAGAGCGTTGCTGACGTGACGATGGACTGGCAGGTGCCAGCTCGCCGTTGCACCATCGAGCAGGGGGACGTTTTTGCACGGGGCGTAGAAAGTTGGCTGTTGGCTACAGACCCAGCCAGGCGACCTGCGGTATAAAAGAGCGGGCCGACTCTTCTCCTAGAGCCGGAGCTGGAGCTAGAAGGGTTGGTCAGCCGCCGCTAACACCGTCTCGCTGCCGCGAGAGTGACGATTCCCACAGTATTGCTAGGAGTTGGTGAGCAGGGCCCTGGGCTGAACCTTGTACCCCGCCGCCTGAAAAGCCCTGCAGCCCATGCGGCTGTTGCGTTTGGTTGTTCGTAGACACTCAAGGGTGTTCGCTGAGGAGGGAACCGCTCGTCTGCCCTCCGCTGTTGCACTCTGTCTTCCAATCAGCGCCCTGGTTTTTGAGGAGAGTGCAGAAGACCCGGCGTGGCTCCTGGTGCGGAGACAGGCGGCGGCTCAGTTGTCGGCGGCAAAGCCATGCCCTCTGCAGTCTATGGCTGAGCACACCTTCTCATAGCAGTAGCTGTGCCGCTTGGTCGGCGTCGCTTCGCTCACCTCGGGCTCCGTGACCGTGATGGGGCTGTCCCTCGCAAACACCTCGGTCGACTCCCTCCAGATGCAGTCGGCGGCGGCTTTGAAGCTGTAGCTGTGACACTTTGGCCTGATGACGTGCGCCGCGTTGTTGAAGATCTGACGGCTGTTTGAAGTAGCAATCTTGATCTTCAGCGTGGCATCGACTCGATCCACTACGGTGTAGGTACCGATGCTGCCGTCGTCGAACCCAACAATGATGTTCAAATGTCTCTGTGAGAGCGCGAGGAACGTGGGGGTTTTATAGAGGGAACAGGCACCGATGTTCTTGCCATCCGCCAGCCTCATGACTATTAAACTGGAGACGGCGCCGTTGTCGTCCTCCTCTTCGCTGCGGAAGCAGACATACACGAGGTAGCGGCCGTCTCGAGACAGCCTCTGCCGCCAGATGACGCCCGGAGCGTGCACCACGCGAAGCTTCCCACTGTGTAAGTCGAGCACGTTGATGTTCTCGTCGCCGCGCGTTACGATCCCCAGCTTTCCGTTCGGGGAGATCTCAAAGTCTTCCAGGTTTTTTAAGAAGCCAGCAGGCAGCTGCACCTGCCTGCAGATCACCTCCTCTGTGAGGCTCCAGATGTTCACGGTCTCGGTGGACGTTATAAACGCCACGATGTCCGGGCAGTCTGGGATCAGCTTGATATCCACGATACTCGCCCCGTCGTCACAGCAGAACTTCTTGGTGATGCTGCCCGTCCAGAGGCTCACCGCCAGCACCTTGTTCTTGGCCATCCCGACCACGAACGTGTTTGCGGTCGTGATGAAGGCGTTCTGTAAGGCAACTAGGATATTGCAGACCCGGTGTCCTGTAGCCAGTCGCCACACGCGGGACGCGTTTTGCTCGCAGAGAGACACCACGAACTGGTCGTTGTGGGTGATCATGAGTTCCGAGATCTTCTGCCCGTTAATGCGGAAGATGTTTTCCCCGCTGACCGTGTGCCACACGTACTGGCTGCACTTGTCGTCGGAGGTCACCATTATCTCTCCGGAGGAGGTCAGCACGCAGTTTTCCACGGTACCTTCGTGCTTGAACACGGCTTCGATGAAGCCGGTGCTGAAGTTCCACTTGTGGATGGAGTCGGACCCGTCCAACGTGTAGATTAACTCTCCTCTGGCGGGCAACACCAGCCTCTGGATGGGCTTGCCCGACTTGTCGATGTTGGACATGGCTGTTATGATGTCTATGTCCCAGATGGAAAGGACACCGCTGGTGGACAGGGACAGCAGCATGTTGTGGTGGCTGGACTTAATCAGCCTGACGATGGTTCCTGAGATTTCCTGTAAACTGGCCATGCACTGCCCCGTGTCTCTCCTCCACACGAAAATGGCTGAGGTATTTTCCATGGAGGCGATGATGCAGTTGCCATTCTTGGACAGCACGGCGGAGATAAAGCGCTCGTTGTGCTTGGCTCGGAACTTCTCGGCCACCTTCCACCCATGAGTGTCCAGAAGCTCGATGCTGAGAGCCTTACAAATTAAAATGGCACTTTGGTCTTCGGAAAGCTCGATGCTGACGACTTCGCTGTCTTCTCTCCTGCAGTCAAAGTCATCCGTGAGCTGGGGGTTAATGATTTCCTCTGTGTTCCAAACGGAGAGGCTGCCCTCGCTGTCCACCATCACCATTTCTTGGGCCGTGTCGAGGATGAGAAGGAACTTCACAAAGCCACTCGAGAACTCGGAGGTCACAGTGGCCAGCTTCTCGCCGCTGCCCAGGTGGAAGATGGTGGCGGTGTTCAAGTACTGCCCGCAGAACGCGTACGCCCCGTCCGGAGAGCACTGCACGCACGTCACCTCATACCAGCAGTGGAAGTGATGGAGAGGCCAGCCGTAGAGCAGATCGATCACCGTGACGTCTTTGCTGGCCTCCAGCCACGCGAGCGCGTGGTTGGCCGACAGCGTAAACCCATTAATGAAACTGGAGCCCCCCCCGATTCCACAGTGCTTGGACCCCTTGATTTCTACCTCGAAGAGAAGGCAGGAGTTCACGTTGTCGTATATCAAAAGAGTGTTCTTCGTCGTGGCCACCACGAGGTACTTCTCGTCGCCAGTCAGCTTCATCCCCAGGATCACGGACGGAGCGGTCGTAATCTGCCGCAGTAACTGGCGGCTCTCCGCATCCCAGGTGCTGATGGAGCCATTCTCTAGCGCGGCGATGACGGTGCTGGGGTTAAACGTGGGCAGGACCTCCGTGACGTGCACGCAGCTGGACGACAGCGGCAGCCGCTCGGGGCTGTAGGTCACGTCCATGGAGGAGTGCAGGGGGACGATGGAGCAGTACTTGGGCCCGTCCTTGTCGCATTCCAGAAGGAGGTGCCTGAGCTTGGGCAGGGAGCTCACTACGGGGAGGAGCCGCTGCTGCAGCTCCGCTGAGAGGGAACCTGGGTACTTGACCACCTTGAACTTGATGCTGCGGAGGGTACTGGCGAGGAATTTGAGCTCCTTCTCTTGCGAGCAGGTGTACGCCAGCTCGATGTCGGCGAGCGCCCTGTCGAACTGCCCGATGCGCACCATGGTGTAGAGCCAGCTGAAGTTCATGATCACCCCGTAGAGAAGGTCGTCCATCCTCCCGCATCGCGTCAAGTGGTGAATGAGCTCTGTCATCTTCCTGTGGTTGATAAAAAAGATGTCGGGCTCCAGCGGGTTACACTGGAAGACCCACGGCTGCTCGGGCGCCTGCCTGTCGAAAGCCGCCTGTTCCACGCAGCGCTTCTCGTCCTCGCGCAGGCTTCTGCTGCCGCGGTCGGGACCAGCGTCCAGGTGCGGGTCGCTGCTGCGGAGGGGCTTCCGCCTCCCGCCCGCCCAGACGCCGAGGAAGTACTCCGCCATGACGGCGTGCATCTCGCGCAGCTCCTCCTCGCTGTGCAGGTACCGCTTCTGGGCGATCAGCTGCAAGTGCCTGTTGGCCCAGAGCAGGAGCGTCACGTTTCTCACCTGGCGCTCTATCAGGTAGCCCCGCAAGCCCTCCTTGAGCCTTGCGATGTAGAGGTAGGGGACTCGCAGCGGGTTGCTTTCCCTGCCGGTCTCGTGCAGCTCGTTCATGACGCTGTTGTCGAGGGCTAAGATGTCTTCCAGCTCCATCTCGCTCAGGCCGGACTTGGACATGGTGATGTAGCCAAGCGCCCTGGATGACAGTCTGGACCCGCACTTGGCTTCCAGGGACCAGAACAGCTGCTCTATGCTCTCGTGGACGTTGACGCAGAGGGAGGACTCGTCCACGTCCTTGTGAGATCGCCAGTTCCGGACCTCCCGGAAGGTCAGGTTGACGAACATGGGCAGCGTGCACTTGGAGAAGGCCTCGTTGACGTAGATTTGCTGCCCCGACGTTACTTTCCTTTTCACCCGCAGCAGCTGATGTTTCAGCACCTGGCTGCACACCTTCCTGTCCCGGGCCGTCAGCTCGACGTAGTTGTCTTCCTCGTGAATAAGGCACCTCAGTTTCTGCAGGATCCCGTGCTTGTTCGGCAGCGTCGACAGGACGATCCGCACCGAGCGCGGAAGGTGAATGGGGAGCCACCAGAGCTTCCTACCGTCGTCGCTGTCCGTTAGCTGCTCGAGGGCATCAAATATTATCACCAGCGGCCTGTGGAAGGAGGACTCGTTCAGGAGGTTGATGAAGAGATCCCGGAGGTCGTGGATTTTTTTGGGGTAGCTTTGGACAAGGCAGCGGTAGTTGACAGCCAGTTGTTCGCAGATGCTCTGCAGAATGTTCTTCAGGTCAGTACTTGTCTCGGTGGATCCCAGAAACCTCACAACTACCACCGGGTCAGAATCTGGTCCCATCTCTTCTTGCAACCAGCTGTAGGACTGCAACAGAGAGCACGAGTCGGTTAGCGTCCCGATGCAGCACGTTCACAGAGCCTACAGAGAGCGGCGGCCTTTGCAGCAACAGGTTTACGTGCTACCTGTTGAATGGAAATGCTGGTTCGGTTCCCGTGCACCGAAGGTGACTGTCTGCGTCCCACAGAGTGGTCAGGCCCTGGGATGGGCTGCCCAGGGTGGGGGCTGAGTCCCCATCCCTGGATGGGTTTAAAAGTTGCTGAGATGTGGTGCTGGGGGATCAGGTTCAGGGGTGACCTTGCAGAGGAGGGCTGCTGGTTGGACTCGCTGATGCTGGGCTCTTTTCCAGCCAGAGTGGCTCTGTGACTCGAATGACTCTCGTATGTCGTCCTTGTTTCAGGCAGGTAGCGCTGAAAACCCTGCGACCCAGACCCACTAAAAGCTGCCACCGAAGGGGGCCTGAGGAGAGCGGATTCATGCACAGCTGCTGCTCTGCAAAGCCAGCAGCTCTCGTCTGAAGGGTGGTAAGTACCGTCCCCTCCTCACAGACGCGCCCCTGGCCATGAAGAGGCACGCCCTGCCTGGGTGCGCGCTCCTCCTGCCTCTGCACACTGCTGCAAGGTGGTGGAAAGGACCTCTGGCTGCTGCTTTGGGTCGCACACGCTAAGCAGGTGAGCACTCGGGCCTGAAACGGTCTCGGTCTGTGCAGGCTACAACACCCAGCTTTTCGCAGAGCCACGGAGCATCAGGTGTTGGAAGGGACCTCCAAAGACCTTCCATTCCAGTTCCCCCACCACAGCAGGATCCCCTAGATCCTGTCACATAGGAACATGGCCAGGGGGGTTTGAAATGTCTCCAGAGAAGGAGACTCCACAGCCCCCCCGGCAGCCCCTGCCAGGGCTCTGGCACCCTTTTCCTGAAGTCCCTTCTCACACTGATGTGGAACCTCCTCTGCTCCAGCTGACACCCGCTGCCCCCTGTCCTGTCACTGGGTGCCCCTGAGCAGAGCCTGGCTCCATCCTCCTCACACCCACCCTTCACATATTGATCAACATTGACAGGGTCACCCCTCAGGCTCCTTGTTTTTCAGCTCCCTCAGCCTCTTCTCAGCAGGGAGATGCTCCCCTCCCTCCATCACCCCTGGGGCTCTGCACTGGGCTCTCTCCAGCAGCTCTGTGTCCTTGTGGAGCTGAGGGGCCCAGAGCTGGAAGCAACGCAGCTCTCCCTGGGGTCACCCCTTGTTGATTCCTTACCTTCTTGGCCACTTCAGCTAGCAGAAGCGTCTTCCCCGTGCACGGCCCTCCGTACACGATGAGAGGGTTGACGTGTCCCGTCTTGCTGGGCAGAAGGTACCTGTGGACAACGCCGAGCGCCTCACACCGGTACTCGTAGAAAGCGGAGTACGTTTTGCAGAGTGACGAGTGCTGAAGGACCTCGTCGTACAGCGGGTCGGTCTCGGTGTCGAAGTTCTGCTGCACCGTGGCCTGTATGATGTCGATCATGTCCTCGTAGAACTGCTTGCCGAGCCCTTCGATGTAGTGGTTCTCCACCTCGTGGGAGTAGCCCAGTTTCATGTCGCAGTGCGTGACCGACGTGTACACCCTCAGATTGGACGACGCCACTATAGTGGGAATGAATTCATCCCTGAGCTTGATGAGCTTCTCGTGAGCTTCGGGGTCGCGCAGGAACTTCCCAGCCGACTGCACCACGTCCGTGTACTTGGCCATCTCCGGGATCTTGACGAAGCGCTCGATGTTGGCGATCTTCCGGATGTAGCAAACGCACTTCTTCAGGAAAGCTGGTGTTTGTTTGCCCAAGGCAAAATCGAGCTCGTCTTCAATGGCTGGGGGTCAAGAGGGAACACAGAGGCTCTTACCTTTCCTTTGTCACACACAATCACTCTGGTTGGAGAAGTCCTCTGGCATCATCGAGTCCAACCATCTACCCGCAAGGCAAACCAGATCTCCCAGCGCCTCGGGTGGGGACTCGGCCACCTCCCTGGGCAGCCCAGCCCAGGGCCTGCCACCCTTTCTGTGAAAGAGTTCTTCCCAAGATCATATCTGACCCTCCCCTCTTGTAACTTGAAGCCCTTCCCTCTCATTCTATCACTCACGAGCAGAGCCCAGCACCAGCATCTCTGCAGGTCCTTTCAGAGAGCTGTAGAGAGCGATGAGGGCTCCCCTCAGCCTCCTCCTCCTCAAACTAAACAGCCCCAGCTCTCTCCATCTCTCCTCCTCAGACTGATTCTCCAGGCCCTTCCCCAGCTTCATTTCCTCCTCTGCCCTGGCTCTAGCCCCTCGATGTCTCCCTTGTCCTAAGGTGTCCAAAACTGGACCCAGTGCTCAAGGTGCAGCCTCCCCAGTGCTGAGTGCAGGGGGACAAGCCCCTGCCTCCTCCTACTGGATACAGTGTCTGATCCAGGCCAGGGTGCCACTGGCCTCCTGAGCTCCCTGCTGGCTCAGACGGAGCCTCCTGTCAGTGAGAACCTGCAGTTACCTCTGTGCCAGGCAGCTCCCCATCCCTGCTGCCCCCAGCCAGAGGATGGCCCTCCCGCCCTGTGCAGCCTCGGAGCCCCCACGGAACAGTCTGGCCGCTTCCTCTGGTGGGTCTCCCCGAGCACAGCGACCACTTCAGTCGCGCAGGGAGGCAGGCGGACGGCAGTCCCGGCGGGGACCTTACCGGAGGACAGGTAGCGCTTCGCCTGCACGTGCTTCATTTTCCCCTTCTCATGCAGCAGCTTCACGGCCGTCTTGAAAATCTTCTTGATCTCCTCCGAGATGTCCTGCCACTTGCTCTCACTCACGGAGTTTGAGGAGGATTCCATCTTTAAAGACAGCCAGAGTTAAACGGGGTGCAGCACACACCCCTGCAGCCTCACAAAGCGCAAGGCTAGTGCTCAGGGTCACGAACAAGCCACAGGCCCACAGAACCATTCGGGCTGGAAAAGACCCTGGGGTCAGCGAGTCCAGCCGTCAACCCTCCTCTACAAAGTCGCCCCTAAACCAGACCCCCCGGCAGCGCATCTGGGCGACGGCTGCTCGGGTGAGCTCCGCAGAGTAGGCGGCCGGCTCCTGGCCCGGGGGCTGCCCGCCGCTGGAGCCAGAGGGGGTTCCCAGGGGAGGAGGCTGCACTCACGGGGTGCTGGCAGCTCTGGAGCATCTCCGACTTCGGCCTGAGGTAGTAGGCTGGCGGCACGGCGTTCTCGTCCCTGCAGTACCACTCCTCCAGAAGCCTCGTCTCCAGCTTGGCCTCCACAGCAGCGTCCAGGATCATCTCGAACTCTGCCGACTCCACCTCCCCGGGAAGGCGGATGTTCCCGTACTTCTCCCCCAAGAGGCCCTGTGTGTGTGCAGGGAAGTGGGGATTACATTTTCCTCTTTAGTTACGCAGAAGCCCCCGGGACCTGGGTGCCAGGGAGGTCTGGGTGCCCACAGCGTAATGACTTGGAACGTGCGAGGAGGGAAACGGTGCCGGTGGGATACCGCTGGGGGAGCTGCCCTGAGACACCTCCTGGAATCACAGAACCATCCTGGCTGGAAGGGACCTCCGGCATCAGCACCCCCAGCCCTCAGCCCAGCATCTCCCTAACCCCCAGACCACGGCCTCAAGTGCTCCACCTACTTGGTTTATAAACCCCTCCAGGGATGGGGACTCCACCACCTCCCTGGGCAGCCTGTTCCACTGCCCAGCCACTCTCTCAGCAAAGAGCTTCTTCCTAAGATCCAACCTAAACCTCCCCTGATGCAGCTTGAGGGGATTTCCCCTCATCCTATCATTAGGGATCCAGGAGAAGAGCCCAGCAGCAGCCTGGCTACAACCTCCTTTGAGGTAGCTGTAGGGAACAAGGAGGTCTCCTCTGAGCTTCCTCTTCTCTACCCTCAGTAACCCCAGTTCCCTCAGCCACTGTCCACAGGCCCTGTTCTCCAGCCTCTCCCCAACCTCGTTGCCCTTCTCTGGCCCCACTATTGAGATCACTTTGGGGACACAGTGCAGAGGCACAGAGGTGATGAAGGGAGGGGAGCATCTCCCTGCTGAGGAAAGGCTGAGGGAGCTGGGGCTCTGGAGCTGGGAAACAAGGAGCCTGAGGGGTGACCCCGTCGATGTTGATCAATGTGTGAAGGGTGGGTGTCAGGAGGATGGAGCCAGGCTCTGCTCAGGGGCACCCAGTGCCAGGACAGGGGACGGAGGGTGTCAGCTGGAGCAGAGGAGGTTCCATATCAGTGTGAGAAGGACCTTGTTCATGGTGAGGGTGACAGAGCCCTGGCAGGGGCTGCCCAGGGGTTATGGAGTCTCCTCCTCTGGAGACATTTCAAACCCCCTCTGGCCATGTTCCTGTGTGACTGGATCTGGGGGATCCTGCTGTGGTGGCAGAGGGTTGGACTGGGTGATCTTCCAACCCCTGATGTTCTGTGGGTCTGGAGTTCCTGTCTGAACTCACCTGGGCTCTGATTTGCCCTCATGCAGTTTAAAAAGCAGTCCAAACCTCCTAATCGTTCGAGGTCCCTTCCAGTCCCTGATGTGCTGCGATGCTGTGACTCTGTGAATGAGACAGCGGGGGAAATGCTGCCTCTGTGCTGATCTGCTCCCAGAGCCCTGTCATTCTGGAACTGCGAGGCTGCAGAGCTTAATCAGACGAGGCTGTTATCTTCCCTCTTCAGTCAAGTGAGGTTAATGCCTCCCATCCCCAACCGTGAGCGTCTGCGGCGCAGACTGCTGCTCAGAGCTCTCGGTGTCCCTCACAGGAGGAGGGCTGCCAGGCAAGTGCTGCAACTGCCTCCAGCAGCAGTTGGTACTTGAGCTCTATGAGGCTGCTCCCCAAGCAGAGAGCAGTAGCTGGGCCCTTCATCCAGTCCCACAGGAACAGCCCAGGTGGGTTTGAAACGTCTCCAGAGAAGGAGACTCCACAGCCCCCCTGGGCAGCCCCTGCCAGGGCTCTGGCACCCTCACCATGAACAAGGTCCTTCTCACACTGATGTGGAACCTCCTCTGCTCCAGCTGACACCCACTGCCCCTTGTCCTGTCACTGGGTGCCCCTGAGCAGAGCCTGGCTCCATCCTCCTGACACCCACCCTTCACATATTGATCAACATCCATGGGGTCACCCCTCAGGCTCCTTTTTCCCAGCTCCAGAGCCCCAGCTCCCTCAGCCCTTCCTCAGCAGGGAGATGCTCCCTTTGCAATCCCACTGGAATTCTGATGTTACAGCACTGGCTCTTTCGGGCTGAATCTCAGAATGTCAGAACATCAGGGGTTGGAAGGGACCTCGAAAGACCATCCAGTCCTGTCCCCCAGGTTCAGGCACCCTGACAGGAACAACGAGCTGTAGGTCGTTCAGAGAAGGTTGAGAGCGTTTGCACTGCTCCTTGGATCCGGTGATTTGATCGGTGGCTGGGGGGAATCTCTGAGGTTTGCACCAGCCCAAACACAGTCCATTGAGCACATTCTTACGGGCAAACCCCCCTCATTTCTCTCTCTCCCTTCCACTTCACAGTGTTCCAGGGCACAGTCAAGTGAGACCAGCCTCGCGGGGAGGAGCTGTGAGGTGCCGCGCGGGTGGCGGAGAGCGCCCAGTGCTGGAACGCGCCGAGGAGCAGCTGGCAGCGCTGCACCCCAGCTGGGGCACCAGCGACAGCAGGTCAGTTACTGCGCTGCGAGCCAGGGAGCTGCGATGGAGGGGCGCTGAGCTGCTTGGGCAGAGCAGCGCTGCAGCGTGCCGGCACCCGGAACGGCTCAAGGCCTTAAGGGACTCTGCGCTGGGTGCTGCCGGAGCGGGTGGCTCCCTGCTGTCTGCTTGCTGTCCAGGGAAACACACCTGCAGGATGGGTAAATACGAGAAGGAACCTCCTCCCAGTGAGGGTGCCAGAGCCCTGGCAGGGGCTGCCCAAGAGGGGTTGGGGAGTCTCCTTCTCTGGAGATGTTTCAAACCCACCTGGCCATGTTCCTGTGTGACAGGATCTAGGGGATCCTGCTCTGGCAGAGGGATGGAACTGGGTGATCTCTCAAGGTCCCTTCCAACCCCTAGTGACTGGATCTAGGGGATCCTGCTGTGGCAGGGAGACTGGACTGGATGAGCTTTCGAGGTCCCTTCCAACCCCTGATGCTCTGTGATCCTGTGTGATTCTGTGATCCATGTGTAAGGACACGGGGGGCTGCTGCAGGAGCCACGCCACCATGCCTGTCTGCACCAACTCCACTCCTTCGTACAAGGGAAGATAAAAAATAGAACAATAAACTCAGTTAAATTTAGTCCAGTGCGATGGAAGCTACCCAAGCCCTCTACAGATCTGGGCCAGTGTGTCCTTGTGAAAAGCAGTGTCGTGACAGAATCAAGCCCAGCCCAGACACAGCGCTCGGACCGCTGGGCTCATTGTGCTGAAGTGCTGAGCGAGCCCTTCATTCCCCAGAGCCCTGAAGCCACGCGGGAGAGTGAGGCAGACAGGTGAGCGAAGCAGAGCCAGTGAGGGGTGAGGCTGTGAGCACAGAGCAGCACGTGCTGCACTTGGCTCTGTTTGGCCTGGCACGCGCAGAGGTGAACTGCGCCCGCGCAGCAGGGTGTCCCTTGCACGCCACAGGGTTCTGTGCTCAAGTCCACCACATCCTTAACATCACAGAAACCAGAGTCATTCAGGTTGGAAAACACCCCTGGGGTCAAGGAGTCCAACCAGCAACCCCACTCTGCAAGGTCACTCCTAAACCAGCCCCCCAACACCACATCTCAGCCACTTTTCAACACATCCAGGGGTGGGGACTCAGCCCCCACTGTGGGCATCCGAGGGCCTGACCGCTCTCTCTGGGAAGAATCTCTTCCTGATGGCCACTCTGACCCGCCCCTGGCGGAGCCTGAAGCCCTTCCCTCTGCTTCTGTTGCTAATGACCTGTGAGCAGAGCCCAGCACCAGCATCTCTGCAGGGTCCTTTCAGAGAGCTGTGGAGAGCGATGAGGGCTCCCCTCAGCCTCCTCTTCCTCAACCTAACCAGCACCAACTCTCTTGATCTCTCCTCATCAGACTGATTCTCCAGGCCCTTCCTCAGCTCCGTTGCCCTCCTCTGCCCTCTCTCCAGCCCCTCAATGTCTCCCTTGGACTGAGGTGCCAAAACTGGACCCAGTCCTCAAGGTGCAGCCTGTGCATCTCAAAAGACCATCCAGTCCAGTCCTCCCACCACAGCAGGATCCCCTAGATCCAGTCACACAGGAACAGTCCAGATGGGTTTGAACCATCTCCAGAGAAGGAGACTCCACAACCCCCTGGGCAGCCCCTGCCAATTGGTCCTGCATCAGCTGCTGAAGCTGTGAGGAACAGCAGCAGATTTCTAAGGCTCCTGTGAGGAGCAGGTTCAGGTGCAGAAGAAGGCTGCTCCAACACTAAAGCACGTTTGTAAAGCTGTAAAGTTAGCAAAGCTTTGCAAACTGCTCCTGCAGAGCTACTGCAGCCTCTCCTTTAGGTCCAACAGCCAAAGCTGGGGCAGAACTACCCGTTTTTGCCAGCTTTGCTGACTCATGATGAGTCCTAAAAGCAGAGCTTGTTCTGGCAACAGTAAAGAGAAGAAAAGCACAAAGACTTGTCAGCAGCCCCCAGTCTTTTCACTCTCAGCCCTGGCACACTAGCTTGTCCTGGTTTTACAACACAAGCCAGCGACACAGAGATCACAGAAGGCAGTTCTTGGCTGCTGCTCTGGGTTTGAGACCCCTCCTGGCCCCTCAGCAGTGCAGTGTGAGAAGCTCCAGGGATGAGTTCATGGTGGCCTCCTTACAGAAGAAGTCTGTGCCTCTGTTGTGACCTCTCTGTCACACAGCATCCCAGAACGTTAGAGGTTGAAGGGGACTTAAAAAGATCACCCAGTCCCATTCCCCACCACAGCAGGATCCCCTAGATCCAGTCACACAGGAACAGCCCAGGAGGGTTTGAAACGTCTCCAGAGAAGGAGACTCCACAGCCCCCCGGGCAGCCCCTGCCAGGGCTCTGGCACCCTCACTGGGAACAAGGTCCTTCTCACACTGATGTGGAACCTCCTTTGCTCCAGCTGACACCCGCTGCCCCTTGTCCTGTCACTGGGTGCCCCTGAGCAGAGCCTGGCTCCCTCCTCCTGACACCCACCCTTCACATATTGATCAACACCCATGGGGTCACCCCTCAGGCTCCTTTTCTCCCAGCTCCCTCATCCTTTCCTCATCAGGGAGATGCTCACCTCCCTCCATCACCCCTGGGGCTCTGCACTGGGCTCTCCCCAGCGGCTCTGTGTGCTTCTGCAACTGAGGGGCCCAGAGCTGGACACCAGATTCTAGCTGTGGTCTCAGCAGGGCAGAGCAGAGGGGAAGAAGAACCTCTCTCCATCTGCTGACCACCCCACTTCTGATCCACCCCAGGGTGCTGTTTGCCCTCTTGGCCACAAGAGGGCGACACTGCCGGCTCCTGGCCACCCCGCTGGCCACCAGCAGCCCCAGGTCCCTTTCCCTTACGCTGCTCTCCAGCAGGTCAGTCCCCACCCTGTTCTGGCACCTGGGTCCTTGCTGTGGGCACTAGGAAGTAAGGACCCTGCTTTGCTCTGCACTCGTAGTGGCCAGTCCCCAGCGCTGTGTGGGGAAGCGCCTGGGTGCAGGGCAGCAGGTGCAAAGTGAGCAGAAGGAAGGCAAGATCACGTTAGTTGCTGGACCGGGCACGTCAGGACAACCAACACATCTTTATGGTAAAGTAAAACATGATCTTTATACCCACAACAAAGCATGGACCTGCAGAGCTTTTCAAGCAATCTTCCAACAGCTTCATGCGGGTCTTCTGCAGCTCTGGGCTGTCCCACTCGTCTGCTCCAACTCCCCAGTACAAGTCTATGACCTGCAGGACAGAGCGCACAGTGGTTACGCGCGTGTCCTCCCCATGTAGCACGTTACTGCCAGCTCCGCTCACCCCCTGCGCTGCAGCGAGGGGCAGCCACAGCAGGGAGTCCTCGGGTAGAGAACTCTTCCTGAGGAGGGGCTACCTAAAACCCCCCTGGCCACGCTCCTGTGCAACTGGATCTGGGGGGTCCTGCTGTGGCAGGGGGCTGGTCCGTGACTCCGTGGTTCTGAGATGGGACGTGAAGCCCAGCGTGTGAGCAAGGCTGCAGAACGCGAGGGTCTGCAGAACCAAACAGCACTCGGGGGGCTGCAGGCAGGCTCCGCTCAGGGGCACCCAGTGACAGGACAGGGGCAGCGGGTGGCAGCGGGAACCGAGGCGGTTCCACTCAGCACTTACCTGAAATTCCAGCCCGTAGTTTTCCCTGCAGAATTCCCTCAGCTTGGGGTAGACGTGCTCTCTCAGGGCGCTCCTTTCTGCGATCGTATCTGTGTCGGAGGCAAAGACGTCGCCGTCAGTGCTGGCGCGAGCTCTGCTCCTTCAGCCGCAGGCACAGGCTGGGCACTTGGAGCGAAGCCCTGTGCAGACGCAGCAGTACCGGGGCGGCTCCGAGCAGCCTCCTCGTAGCCACCGCACCGCACGGTGCTGCTGTGGCGAAGGCCCCCTCCAGACTTTGCTTCCTTCGAAGTACCTCGCCTGTTTTAATGTTTGGGGTGTCTGGGGCCCTCGGAGCAGGGAGCGGCCCGAGCCTGCACGTCCTGCCTTGGCGCAGGCGCACCGTGGCACACGCGTCGCAGCACCGAAGGGCACCAGACAGACTCACTCGCGATCGTCAAGTCCAACCAGTAACCCTGCTTGACCGAGTTAACCACCGGCCCAGATCTTGAGCACCACATCTCAAAGACCTTCAGACACCTCCAGGGATGGGGACTCAGCTCTGTCCCTGCGCAGTCTGTTCCAAGGCCTGATGACCCTTTCCCGGGAGAAAGGGCCAACGTGACCCTCCCCTGGTGCAGCCTGAAGCCAGTCCCTGTTCATCACTGAGTAGAATGAAGAAACCAACTTGCTACTCAGATGGTGAGTGACACGAGATGCCTCTTGCATCTTGAAATGGCAGTTCATCTTGGCTACAGCCTTGATATTCAAGAAGCACCAGTTCACAGTCACTGTTTGCAGCTGCCTACAGAATCCCAGGACAGTAGGGATGGGAAGGGAGATCTAAAGATCACCCAGTCCAATCCCCCTGTCACAGCAGGATCCCCCAGATCCAGTCATTAGGGATGGGAAGGGATCTTGAAAGATCACCCAGTCCGATCCCCATGCCGCAGCAGGATCCCCCAGATCCAGTCATTAGGGATGGGAAGGGACCTCGAAAGACCATCCAGTCCAGTCCCCCTGCCAGAGCAGGATCCCCTACATCCAGTTGCACAGGAACTTGGTCAGATGGGTTTGAAACGTCTCCAGAGAAGGAGACTCCACAGCCCCCCTGGGCAGCCCCTGTCAGGGCTCTGGCACCCTCCCCGGGAAGAAGATCCTTCTCAGGTGGATGTGGAAGCTCCTCTGCTCACGATCGAGGTGGCAGCAGGCAGACCAGCCCCACCACAAAACTCAAACAGGGTGTGCTGCAGGAACAGCAGAAGCAAAGGGAGAGGGGCAGGAGCGCAGAGTAACCAGGATTAAAGATGAACTCAGCCGTGTGAGGTTTTATTACAGATAGAAGTGTCTGGCTGTGTCCCACCTCTGCCCGTAGGGCTGGCCTGCAGCACCTCCCTGCCTCTCGTTTCAGAACAGGGGCCCTACCCCGCGGCAACGGAAGGAGTCTTGTGGGGAAAATGAAAGGACCCGCGGCAGAGCCGGGCTGCAGCTCCAGTACTTGAGACGTGAAACGCAGGGAGCGACAGAGCATGCCTTCAGCTCCAGCTGTGCCCAGGGTAAGACCCCCGGTGTTGCCCGTCCTGGGGTTGCCATTCCTCTCTCCAGATCTAGCTGGAAGTCGGGTCCGGTGCTGACAGGGATGAGTGGTGAGGGTTCCCGCGCCCGCAGTGGGCTGGGAAACGGCGCGGAGGCAGCAGCGCGGTCAGGGCGAGCCCTGGTGATTAGCATGGGTGGCAGATACGCCGGGGATGATCTGCAGAGAAGGAGACTCCACAGCCTCCCTGAGCAGCCCCTGCCAGGGCTTTGTTACCCTCACCTCAGCTGCTGTTCCTTGTCCTGTCATTGGGTGCTCCTGAGCACTCTCTCCTGGCTCCATCCTCCTGACACCCGCCCTTCACATATTGATCAACATCCATGGGGTCACCCCTCCGCCTCTGTTTCTCCCCAAGTTTGGTGGAGGCCATGGCTGGGCTCCCTCCTAGCTGCTGGAGTCACCCAGAGCAGCTGGAAAAGCCGGCTGGGGAAACGAGGCTCCTGTACAGACTGCAAGTGAGAGATGGGAAGACTTTTACACCATCAGAAGAAAACAGCCTGAAGCTGGCACCTGGGGGTGTGCAGAGACACCCACAGAACGAGGGAGAGGTGCTGCTGCCATCAGTGCAGCAGCTGCAGCGCTAAGGTAGGAGGCTGCCCTGCAGCACACTTCTCCTTGATGCTAAACGGAGCGGACTGTGGAGTAACGGCGCGGCCCCAGTAGCTCTTGGCTGCTCTAGACTACCTGAATCACAGTCCCAGCAGCGACGGGCGGCTGCAAGAGGGCATCCTGCCCGGAACACCGGGGCCGTGGGCCTGGGGATGCCAGCACCACGGCCGCCTTGCCTGCAGGGAGAGGAGCTCACCCAGCGCCTCCCGGCGCAGAGGCCGACAGACAGCTCCTGCCTCGCTGGGACCACCCACCTCCCGGCGCCGGGCGACAACAGGTTCTCCACCGGCGGATCCCATCTGGGGTCTGAGCCACAAGTCACTGAAGAGGAGCGAATCGCTCACCAGCCGGGCGGCTCGGTTGTGTAACGTCTGCGAGGAAGAGCGACTGGCGTGGAGAGAAAGGGTGATTTCTCTTACCCCGCTCTCCCCCAGCCTTCCCATCCCAGTGATTCATCTGAGCAGTATTTTTAGGGGGGGTTGCATAATGCGGGTTGAGAAGGCCATTTCCAATGCAGTCTATCAGGATCTGCTGTGATGAGTCAAACGCTCTTCCGACGCCGTGATCTCACCGGTGCTTCTCCTGCTCTACATTCATTAACTGCTGCTGCTTGGGACCCACGTTGGGTCGGTTACAGACCCGGGCACCGGCCACCGGGCACCGCAGCGGCCTGCAGGAGAAAGGACAGTACGTGCTCCAGCCACTGGTTGGAGGAGCAGATGTAGCTGAGACAGAGTTCAGCTCCTCACAAAGACCTTTCACAAATGGGAGACAGAAGGCATTAGCTGAAGAACTTCAGAACTGGTGCTGAGTCACAGAACCATTCCGGTTCGAAAAGACCCCTGGGATCATCAAGTCCAACCATCAACCCTACTGTACCCTGAACATCTTCCCCAGCTCTTTGCTGTGATTTTCACAGTGACACCCAGTGAGTTACAACGACCTTTAAAGATCTTCTGCGATGCCCTCTTCTCAATGGCAGTGCAGAAGATGGCTGAAAGGGTGGCACTGACTTAATGTCCCTTTCTTCAGGTCATCTTGTGCTGCAGGACACTCTCAGTCTTCCTCAGTGCCTGTGACTGGATTTGTCCCTGGGTCACAGTACTCATAAAAATATGTAGAATCACAGAACCATCCTGGCTGGAAAGGACCTCCAGCATCATCAAGCCCAGCCCTCAGCCCAACAGCTCCCTCACCCCCACACCATGGCCTCAAGAGCTCGAGCTACTCGGGTTTTTAAAGCCCTCCAGGGATGGGGACTCCCCCACCCCCCTGGGCAGCCTGGTCCAGTGCCCAGCCACTCCCTCAGCAAATTGCTTCTTCCTAGGATCCCATCTAACCCTCCCCTGAGGCAGCTTGAGGCCACTTCCCCTCGGGCTGTCATTAGGGACTGCTGCACAGAACTACCTGGAGTTACAAGCAGTTGAACACATGGAGTACAAGCCAGAATGCTCTGGGCACGAGCAAACACAGCCCCTGGAGTCCTGCGTGACACACTGGGCTCCCTGAGCATCCCCACGCCTTGCGCTCCTGCGCTCACTGACCGCTGGTGTCTCTGTCGTTACGGTTCGTGTGGTTCCACTGTAGCAGCCCTGTGGCAGTCGGGCCATGTGGGTAACCAGGTAGTTAAGCTCTCTTCCTCTATGGAGACAGACAAGAACGGGCCAGGGCACTGCCAGGCTTGGACAAGTCACTGGTGTAGGGACACCCGCCCGGCCGTGCTCCTGTGCGACTGGATCTAGGGGATCCTGCTCTGGCAGAGTGGTCGGACTAGACGGGCTTTCGAGGTGCCTTCCAAGCCCTGGTTCTGTGCTCCTGTGGTCACCCCTGAGGGCTGATGCTTAGCAGCAGGGTGACTTGGGATTCCCGGTGTGGAGGGAGCTTCCTGCCGCTTGCTGGTCTCTCCTGCTGCTGGCACCAGGTATAGTTTGAACAGGTGACCTGTCCTGTCCTCTAGATCGAGGTCCCGTGTGACAACGACTGTAGCTGGCCAGGCACAAGGTGTGTCCTGCACAGCGTCGGGTCTCCAGCGATGGGGACTGCACCTAGGGGACCCTGCTGTGGCAGGGGGACTGCGCTGGATGAGCTTTTGAGGTCCCTTCCCATCCCTAAGGGTCTGTGGTTCCGTGACTCTGTGAATGGGCCACAGCACCAGCGGACAGAGGCAGTTCAAGGCCAGGCAGGCTGTCGGTTATGGGGGGTCACACATGAGAGCTCTGTGAACCTCCTCCCTGCCCAGCACAGCAGCTTGGATGTGGTTCTCCCAGGGCACCGACGCAGGGCCCCCTCCTCTCTGCTCTGCTACCCCTGATGTTCAGCCACCTGTGAGCCACGCTCCCCCTTGGCGTAAGGACTGTGTAACCGCCTCGCTCTGACTGAAAACCCAAGTTAGTCAGAGCAGCAGCAGGCCAGGGGAGGCAGCTCTGAGTTGCACTGGTACAACTGCAATTAAAGTGGGCTCGCTCATTCTATCAGTTATTATCCTCCTTTAATTAGCACTCCAGCAGGGAGACAAAGCAGATGCACGGGGCAGCACAGCCAACACCAAACCCTGCCAGGCTCCTCTGTGCTCCTCACACACAGCCATCTACAAGGGCGTTACCTTGCTGTCTGCCACCTTCAGTACATGGAAACCTGAACTGACTGGCAGCTCGGCATTTCGACTGCGCTGCTCCTGCAGCCAGCGCTGTTCATCGCTGAGCACTGTTCAGCAGCTGGGAATTCACACAGGCACAGAGCGTCAGGGACTCGAAGGGGCCTCGAAAGATCATCAGTCCAGTCCCCCTGCCACAGCAGGAGCCCCTAGATCCAGTCACACAGGGACAGTCCAGGAGGGTTTGAAACATCTCCAGAGAAGGAGACTCCACAACTCCCCTGGGCAGCCCCTTCCAGGGCTCCATCACCCTCATTGGGAAGAAGGTCCTTCTCACACTGATGTGGAACCTCCTCTGCTCCAGTTCACACCCGCTGCCCCCTGTCCTGTCACTGGGTGCCCCTGAGCAGAGCCTGGCTCCATCCTCCTCATACCCACCCTTCACATATTGATCAACATCCATGGGGTCACCCCTCGGTCTCCTTTTCTCCCAGCTCCCTCAGCCTTTCCTCAGCAGAGAGATGCTCTCCTCCCTTCATCATCTCTGCAGCTCTGCCCTGGGCTCTCCCCAGCAGCTCTGTGTCCTTCAGAACTGAGGGGCCTAGAGCTGGACACAAGATTCCAGATGTGGTCCCAGCAGGGCAGAGTAGAGGAGGAGGAGAACCTCTCTCCATCTGCTAACCACCCTCCTTCCGATGCACCCCAGGGTGCCACTGTCCTCCTTGGCCACCAGGGCCCACTGCTGGCTTTAGATGCAAAGTACTGCTGCTCAGGCACCGCCTGAATCAGACCCTCAGTAGCTCCTCAAGTTTCCTTTCCAGAGTGAGTATTTTTACACTCTCGAAACAAACCTTCAAGTCTAAGTAGGGTTTTCTCTGGTGTGTTTGCACACCTGCTGACAGTGCTCATGCCCACACAGCCACGGGCTTACAGCTCTTCAAAGACAGTTCTTTGCTGCCTGTCACAGCATCGCAGAATCCCCGAGGCTGGAAAAGACCTTTGAGCCCAACCGTGAACCTGCCCACGTCCACCGCTGAACCCTGTCCTTGGCACCAGCTCTGGAGAGGGTGCCAGGTTAGGAACCCTCTGTGCTGCAGTGTTCTTAAGGGAGAAGGCTACCCCTGAGGGCACGGTGCTGCCTCTCATTTCCAGCTCCTTATCCCACCTTGCTGAGGGACCCACTCACAACAATTAACCTGATTCACTGCTGCTGCTGCTGTCACCCGAGGTGGTGTGTGAGAACTCACACTGCACGGAGTGTGCCCGAGCGCGGCACTGGCCCTCGCTGGAGCCAGAAACTGTGCCAAGTGCACGGGGACACAAGCTCCTCCTGCTCTGCTCCTCAAAAGGTGGCCACTTCGGACAAGAACAAGGTTGCTCCAGTGTCCTGGACACCTTAGACAATCGCAGAACACTAGGGACTGGAAGGGACCCCAAAAGATCATCCAGTCCACAGCAGGATTCCCCAGATCCAGCTGCACAGGAACAGCCCAGGCAGGTGTGAAACGTCTCCAGAGAAGGAGGCTCCACAACCCCCCTGGGCAGCCCCTGCCAGGGCTCTGGCACCCTCACTGGGAGGAAATTCCTCCTCACACTGATGTGGAACCTCCTCTGCTCCAGCTCGCACCTGCCACCCCCTGTCCTATCACTGGGTGCCCCTGAGCAGAGCCTGGCTCCATCCTCCTGACACCGTTAATCAGCTTTCATGGGGTCACCCCTCAGGTTCCTTTTTTCCCAGCTCCAGAGCCCCAGCTCTCTCAGCCTTTCCTCAGCAGGGAGGAATCTCATACTAGAGAGTCCATGGGGTCTTTTCCAGGCATGAAAGGCCTTAGTCACGCGGGGGTTTATTGTGGGTCGGGGCTTCAGCCTGCGAAATGACTGACGACATTAGAAAAGCACAGTTGTGTTGTTTGTGTCCAGGTCTCCTCCTCTGGGAACGCTGGGCGGGTTTCTTTGCAGCCAGCACCTTGGTTTCGAAGTACTTCACTAGACGGCACCTAAATCCCACTGCAGGCTACTTTTTCGTGTCTGTCCACACGCTGGCTCTAAGGTCATGGTAAGACTTCGCTGTCAGCGCTGTCACTGAGAACTGCTCAGGGTTCTTTCTCTTCACTAATGACAGGACAGGGGGCAGCGGGTGGGCAGAGGAGGTTCCACATCAGTGTGAGAAGGACCTTCCTCCCAGTGAGGGTGCCAGAGCCCTGGCAGGGGCTGCCCAGGGGGCTGTGGAGTCTCCTTCTCTGGAGACATTTCAAACACATCTGGCCATGTTCCTGTGTGACTGGATCTAGGGGATCCTGCTGTGGCAGGGGGATGGGACTGGATGGTCTTTCGAGGTCCCTTCCAATCCCTAATGACTGGATCTAGGGGATCCTGCTGTGTCAGGGGGATTAGACTGGGTGATCTTTCAAGGTCCCTTCCAACCCCCGATGTTCTGTGGTTCTGTTCTGTGGTTTCCAGTCCTTTACAGTTCATCCCAAGGGTCTCTTCCAACCAGAAGTGGTTCTGTGATCCAAACGTGCAGCCATGCCAACACTTCTCCTGCCAACTCCCATTTCCAAAAGCAGGAGCAGCGTTGCAGGGGAACGTTGGCCATGAGAGGCGTTCGTGCCTGTGGCCGCGTGCTCCTACGGAGAAGCTAACAGAAACAATCCCAAACCAACTACATTGGCTTCATCCTCTCAGCAGGTGTTGAAGCTGCAGCGTTGCAGTGACAGCGCAGCGGTTAAGTCCTGTGAGCACACAGACAAGGCTTCAAATCCCCAGCTTTCAGCACGGGTGCGGTGGTTGGGGGTGGCTTTGATGTTAGCAAGCACCTAGCTAACAGGATCTGGTGAGAAACGCCGTTCACATCAGGCAGCTCCCAGCCAAGGCGGCGCTGGCAGAAGTCCACTCCACATGAATAGGGCACCTCCCAAAGATCCACACTAACACTATTCCAGAGCCAAGTGAACCACTTCACTGCCGATGATGGCTAGCTAGCTAGCTATCTGTGACTGCAGCAGTAAACTGTGAGCATCCTCGTGGCCTCCCCTTGAGATGTGGCATCTCTTTCAACAGGATGGGAGAGCCGAGAGTTTCCCTGCGCTGAGACCCGGAGGTGTGGGAATCCTCGAGGCAGCGCCGTGCCCGCCCCTCTGCTTGCGAGCGCTGTTTCTCGTATCCCTGTAAGTACCGGTGCCGAGAGGGTTGTCACTTCGGGATCCAAGGCACTTTGTCATTTCTAGGCACGATCCCCGATGTTGGCATGAAAGGTGTCAGCATTGTTGAGTTAGAGGCGTTTGGGGGGGACGATGGTGGGCGGTGGTGTGAAAGAGGATCGTGAATGCAGTGGGCTCGTTTCTACAGGCAAGAAATGTCAGGGGCGTGAAACGCTCCGTTTAGGAACTCCGTGCTCCGAGTGGGAATACACTTGGGCAACTTCGGGCTTACGAGTGGGACTGGCGCCTCCCGAGTGAATGCTGCTTCCTCTTATCGAGGGCTAATGTTAAAAATAGGCTCTAAGTAGCAGGGTGCCTCATGAATTCAGAGCACAACTATGAGATCCCCACTACTAAGGGTTTCAGTCCGCGTGGCCCTGCAAGCAGATCGAAGTGATGGGGATCAAAGGATCCCATCTGCTGTAGCCTCAGCCGGCAGACACCTGCTCTCTCCCAGCTCTGGAGCTAGTGGGGACCTCTGTTACATTAAAAAGCCTTCACAGGGGAACCAGCCCCCAGAATCGCTTCCCCTTCCCTGAAAGGCAGTAGCCCCCTTCTCATGTCTGAGCACTCCGTGCTCTGCTGACAGGAGAGACCCCCGCTTTCCCTCGCCCCCCGCCCGGTGCCTTCCAGCCCAGTCACCGCACAGCCACAACACCGGGAGCGGGATGCAGCGGCACCTCCGGACGCCCCTCCGAGCCCGCACCCCGACACCCGGCAGCCCGACACCCGGCAGCCCGACACCCGGCAGCCCGACACCCGGCAGCCCTCGCGTCCCGCACCGACTACCCAGGAGCGACCCGGAGCAGCCCCGCTGCCGGCGCGGCCCCTCCGCAGAGCCGCCCTGAGCGGAGGGGAGCGGAGCGGGGCGCGGCGCGGCGGCCGCGGGCGGCAGGGGGAGCTGCGGGGCGGCCGAGCGG
>VXBP01003971.1:175428-190297 GCA_013400115.1 Rhinopomastus cyanomelas
GCCGGCCGCTCGCCGGCCATGCGGACCCCGCCGGCTGCCCGGGGCCGCCTCCTGGGCGGCGGCGATGCGGCGGCGGCCGCCCCCCGCGAACGGAGGACGAGGCGGCAAAGTTTTCGGCGGAGCGGGGCTGAGGCGGCGGCGGGGCAGGGGGGGGCGGCGNTGGGGCCGACGAGCGAGCCGGCGGGGCTGGGAGAGCAGCCGCTGCCGAGCGGGTCCCGGCTGCCGGCGGGGTCTTCACGGGAAGGCGCTGCGCCGGCCCTCCTCCGTGGCGCTCGGAGCTCCGCAGAGCGCTCGCTGCGATCCCTGCTGTCGGCGGCCCCCCCCGCCCGGGGGNNTCCGGCCCGGGCGCCACAGACGCTCGCTCGTCTGCCTTTCCTGCCCTTTCTTCTTCTCGCGTCGGTTATTTATTCATGGGATGGGGTGCAGAGCCGCCGATTGAAGGGTGGGAGCGGCGGCGACGCCCGGGCGCCCCGTCGGGCAGCGCCGATGAAATATTGAGGAGGGCGGAGGGGGCGGCGGCAGCGGAGGCCGCTCCCGGCGGGCGGGCGGTGGGTGCGGGGCAGCGGCCCCGGCCCCCGGCGGGGCCCTTGGGCAGCCGCTGAGTTTAGAAACCTCCCCGGCAGGGGAGGGGCTGGCGAGGGCCTCCGTTAGCCCGGCGGCTCGGGAGGAGGGGGCAGAGCTCGGCAGAGGGGTCTGCGGCCAGACCGGGGATGGGCGCCCTTGCTGCGGGCGGTACCTGCCTTGAGGGGCTGCCTGCGATGCACAGCCGGGGGTGTTTGCACCCATCAGACGTGCGGGGGGTGTAGAACAACCCTACAGAGTGTTTTTCCATCCCTGGATGTGTTTAAAAGTCGCCGAGATGTGGTGTTGGGGGATCTGGTTTAGGGGTGACCTTGTACAGTGGGGTTACTGGTTGGACTCGGGGTCTCTTCCAACCGGAATGATTCTGTGATTCCACAGCACTCGGGAGCCCAGGGCTTGGTTCTCCCTCCTTTTGGTTCCCACTGGCTTCCCCCGCCCTGCTCCTGCGGCCGAGAGAGAGAGAGCCCAGGCAGCCAGAGGCAACGTGCTCGGCAAGGCTGGGGTGACAGACGGGCTCCTGGAGTGTTACTGAATTTAGTCGTGAATTCTTAACGACTTGAGGTGTGTGCAGTACCGCACGCCGGTTGTGTTTGCGGGAGCGTGAGGGTCAGCGACTCGGTCGCTCAGTGCTGGCTGCCTCTGTTAGTTCTGCAGCTCAGACACTTGGGGCTGATGTCCACTCATCCTCCAGAAAGGGACAGATTTTAAGGTAGAGAGAGGACACCCCCAAAGTTCTGTGGCTGCGCAGGGGAGGGGGAGCTCATCTGCAGAGAGCACAAATCCCGGAGCATTAGGGATTGGAAGGGACCTCAAAAGAGCATCCAGTCCAATCCCCCTGCCACAGCAGGATCCCCTAGATCCAGTCTTCTCAAGCACTGGTGCTGAACTGACAGCATTGTGCAGGGGGGTTGTGCCACCACCGTGTTGGGAACGGAGTGCCTAGGAGTCAGAAACCCTTCTCTCGGTCGGAACGTACATTCCTGCAGGACCCAGCGGGTCGGGGTGGTCCTGCTGTGGCAGGGGGATTGGGCTGGAGGATCTTTCGAGGTCCCTTCCAGTCCCTAATTCCATGTGTCCAGTAAGGGACAAATGTCCTTCGAAGCCTTCCGCAGGACACGCACGTATTTCTCTTCTCTCTGGGTTCGCTGATCCTCTGTGTAAGGCAGAAGCCCCAAGCTCTGCTCTAATTTGGTTAAAAAACCTGCCAGTCATGAGACGCAGTTCCCTAGGAAATGAGGCTGCCTGTGCGTCGCTGCTCTCGGGGGCGACGGGTCTCACCTGCGCGCGGCTCGCCCTGTGCACAGCCGGCGCGCCGAGCCGCTCCGCTTTCCGCCTTGAGTCACGAGCAGGCACTTTGTGCCGTGCGGCGCTGGGAGGCAGCTCCTTGGGGCTGCAGCCGCCTAATGAGTGCGCGGAGGAAATGATTTATCGTGTGGGCTGCGCCGCGCCGAACGTGCTTCGCCGGGACTGACTCTCAGCTGGGCTGTCGCTGCGCTGCTCCGGCACACAGTACGAGCAGCTCTAGCGCGCGGGTTCGCCGGTGGAAGCGGTTGTGGTGAGGACGCAGGGACTCTTGCTTCTGTATCGCTGCTGCCTCCGTGTTCCCATCAGCACAAGTCTCAGCCTCGTTGGGGAGATGCTGCTCTGGTCCTTCACGATGGCCGCCGTGGTGCAGAGATGCTGGTGCTGGGCTCTGCTCACAGGGAATTGGTGACAGACCAGAGGGAAGGGCTTCCGGCTCCAGCAGGGGAGGGTCAGACTGGCCATCAGGAAGAGATTCTTCCCGGAGAGAGCGGTCAGGCCATGGGCTGGGCTGCCCAGGGTGGGGGTTCAGTCCCCACCCCTGGATGTGTTTAAAAGTTGCTGAGATGTGGTGTCGGGGAATGTGGTCTAGGGGTGACCTTGTGGAGTGGGGTTGATGACTGCACTCGATGATCCTGGGGGTCTCTTCCAACCTGAGTGAGTCTGTGATTCTTTAAGACTTTTTGGCAGTCATCTGCAAACGGGAGTTTGCACAATTTGAATTCTCTTTGGAATTCTGTCGTTGCCAACAGCATTGGCTCCTACGCTCCTTCTCTGGAGACCTTCCAAACCCACCTGGCTGTGTTCCTGTGCAGCTGGATCTAGGGGATCCTGCTGTGGCGCGAGGCTGGGACTGGATGCTCTTTCGAGGTCCCTTCCAACCCCCGACGTTCTGTGATTCTAGCGGAGTCTGTTGTCTCACAACCCCAGGCTGAATGAGAGGGGCCCGGGGGCTGTTGTTCCCAGCCGGTCTGCTTGTGACCGCCGTGATGCGGCGGGCAGTCCGCGGGGCTCGCAGGCTCCTGGGGCTCTTCACCTCTGCTAGCCTTCGGATCCTCACGCTGGCCTTTAAGCATGACTCAGCTTCCCTCACAGGAGCTGCCACCGCTGCGGCAGCCCGACTGGACGGATGCCCCGGATCAGCCATCTCGTCAGCTGTCCGGCTCCAGCCGGTCTGCACGGGGGCTCCACGTCCCCATGGTCAGGGGTGGGACGTCACACGCTGGGGGTGCGGCACGCTGCGGCGGAAACAGATGGTGGAGAACTGATGAGAGGGACTAATGAGCAGCTTTACCTGAGACTGCTTGTGTGGGTGTGGAAGTGCCTTGGGTTACCTCGGGCTGGACATCAGCTGGTAGCTCCTCTTAAAGGAAAAAGAGCGGTTCTGTCCATTCAACAGGAAGAGAAAGGGTAGTGATTAACCACAGAATCACAGAGCGCTGGGGTTGGAAGGGCCCTCGGAAGACCGTCCAGCCAGTCCCACGGGCACAGCAGGATCCCCTGGATCCAGTCGCACAGGGACACGGCCACGTCTCCAGAGAAGGGGACAGCCTTCCTGCGGTCTGCTTCCCACAGCAGTAGCTGTTTGCAGGACCTGCGAAGACAAAGGTTTAAGACCAGGTCAAAAATCAAAGCTCAAGGGTCAGCAGATGGGCCGGCATCTCCTCTTTCATGTAGAAGCGAGAAGCTTCTGAAAGGACTCATGAAAGGAGTTGCACCTTCTGGTTGAACACTAACGTGAAGCTGAGTGGGTTTTTGCAGCTCCCCGTCGAGCTGGCCCAGTTTTAGGAGCAGGGGAAGCAGTTGCCCGAGGTGGCAGACAAGAGGAGGAACTAGAATCCTGTTTTAATCAGGAAAGAGACCCCGTGAGTCTGTGCCTGTTTCTGCCTGTTCAGCGAGGCCTTGGAGCATTCTCCAGGCATCGCTCTCCCCTAGCTGATGGGGGTGGGTTGTCCCCCTGCGCTCAGTGAGTGCTGGGTCCAGTCGGGGGCACTTCAGTCCAAGGGAGACATCCAGGGGCTGGAGGAGGGCAGAGGGGGGCAACAGAGCTGGGGAAGGGCCTGGAGAATCAGCCTGATGAGGTGAGATGGAGAGAGCTGGGGCTGGTTAGGCTGAGGAAGAGGAGGCTGAGGGGAGCCCTCATCGCTCTCCACAGCTCTCTGAAAGGACCCTGCAGAGATGCTGGTGCTGGGCTCTGCTCACAGGTCATTAGCAACAGGAGCAGAGGGAAGGGCTTCAAGCTCCACCAGGGGAGGGTTAGAGTGGACACCAGGAAGAAACTCTTCCTGGAGAGAGTGGTCAGGGACTGGACTGGGCTGCCCAGGGTGAGGGTTGAGTCCCTATTGCTGGATGAGTTTAAAAGTGGCTGAGATGTGGTACTGGGGGATGTGGTTTAGGGGTGACCTTGCAGAGTAGGGTTGGTGGTTGGACTCGATGATCCCAGGGGTCTCTTCCAGCCTAAATCATTCTGTGAATCTTTGTGGGGCTGCTCACACTCCCTACCACAGGGACCATGGCTGCAGTCCTGGTGCTTGAACGTCCCGTCTACTTGTTGCTGTGTTTGCTTCAGCTGCCGCTGCTGAAGCCTGGGGAGGGGTAGGGGAGGTGCTTGCTGTGCTCCTTCTGTGCTCCTTTTTCTGCGCAGGGCTGCATTGCTTTTGCTGGGGAGGTTGGATTGGCAGGAGAGCAGGGGCAGATGTGCTGAGACGAGGGAGCTCACGGAATTCATGCTTCACTAAAAAACCCCCTGTTATTATCATCCTTGCAAATTAGGAGTGACAGGCTGCTGAGCCTTAGCGAGCTCGTAGTGTCAAGAAACTGACTGCAAGAAATTGGAGAGATGCCTTGGAAAATCTTACAAGGGTGCAGGGTTCCTGTGAAGATCTACAGCTGTTTTAGGGCTCACTTATCTCTGTCTGACCTGGAAGTGGGGTGGTTAGTGGATGGAGAGAGGTTCTCCTCCCCGTCTTCTCTGCCCTGCTGACACCTCATCTGGAATCTTGTGGCCAGCTCTGGGCCCCTCAGCTCCAGAAGGACCCAGAGCTGCTGGAAGGAGCCCAGAGCAGAGCCACAGGGATGATGGAGGGAGGGGAGCATCTCCCTGCTGAGGAAAGGATGAGGGAGCTGGGGCTCTGGAGCTGGGAAAAAGGAGCCTGAGGGGAGACCCCATGGATGTTGATCAGTATGTGAAGGGTGGGTGTCAGGAGGATGGAGCCAGGCTCTGCTCAGGGGCACCCGGTGACAGGACAAGGGGCAGTGGGTGTAAGCTGGGACAGAGGAGGTTCCACATCAGTGTGAGAAGGACCTTCTTCCCAGTGAGGGTGCCAGAGCCCTGACAGGGGGTGTGTGGAGTCTCCTTCTCTGGAGACGTTTCAAACCTGCCTGGGCTGTTCCTGTGTGACTGGATCTGGGGGATCCTGCTGTGGCAGGGGGATGGGACTGGGTGATCTTTCTAGGTCCCTTCCAACCCCTAGTGGTCTGTGATTCAGGGCTTATTTGCAAGCTGCCATCAGCACAGCTACTTCGCCCTAAAAGCAATGTCCCACCAGGCATCGTCTCATCCCCTGGAATGACAGTGGGATGGAAATGGAAGAGGTGTGGGTGCTGGTTGCTTTTCTTCTCTTTCTGAGCTTCTTTAGACCCTGGATGTTTCCTCTGAAAGCTCGTAATGCAAACGTACTCTCGTCTCTTAGCATGCTCCAAGGGACGACTCCACGGCTGTATTTTTATCCCGTGTCACACTTGCTTGAAAGGCTCTTTGCAGCTAAAATAACACGGTGAAGGCAAGGGAATTATTTCTGTCTTAGTCTCTGCTGGGGGATTAAGCGGAAGCTGTTTCCCCACGCAGAAGCTGTGCTCTCTTGCGCCTTGCGCCCTGAGGAGAGGTGCCTACACACGGGTAGCTGCACACGGACAGCAGGCACAGGACCGATGGGCAGCTAAATGCACCTGGGGAGCACTAAGATTTACAGGTTAGTCATTCAGATTTCCCACGTGGAATCACAGAATGGTTTAGGGTGGGAGTAACCTCAGAGATCATGACGCTGCAACCACCCTGCCGTGGGCAGCGGCACTGCTCGCCAGACCACGTTGCCCGGAGCCCATCCAGCCTGCCCTTGGACACTGCCAAGGGGGGAGCAGCCGCAGCCTCCCTGGGGAGCCGGTTCCAGGGCCTCGGCACCCTCACAGGGAGGGACTTCTGCCTTGGGCGCTTCCAAACGGCGAGTAACACCCGAGCCAGAGCAGGTTTCCTTCCTGAAGCACGCTTGTTCCAGGGATGCGCAGGGAAACCAACACCGCAGGTCTGTGTTGGTTTTGGATGCCCTTTCCGAGGCGCCAAGGACTGTTTCAGAGTAACTGATGCTCTGTACTGAGCATCAGACACGGTTTTGATCAGCTTTGGTTGTAGCTGGGAATGTTCAGCGCTCTTGTGGTTTAACCTCCGGACTTCCAAGGCGGCTGCCCACAAAATGAAGGGCCTCAATTATTGACCGTCTCTGACAGGTGTCTTTTACTGAACTAGCCCCCTGGGAAGCCAGAATGGGAAGATCCCCCTCTCCAGGTGGCCCTCCGGCATCTGGGCCAGAACAGCCTCAGGGAGCAGGGCAGGGTGGGGACTGACCTGCTGGAGAGCAGCGCAGGAGAAAGGGACCTGGGGCTCCTGGTGGCCAGCGGGGTGGCCAGGAGCCGGCAGTGTCGCCCTCTTGTGGCCAAGGGGGCAAACAGCATCCTGGGGTGGATCAGAACGGGGGTGCTGAGCAGGTCGAGAGAGGTTCTTCTCCCCCTCTGCTCTGCCCTGGTGAGACCACAGCTGGAATCTTGTGTCCAGCTGTGGGCCCCTCAGTTCCAGAAGGACCTGGAGCTGCTGCAGATAGCCCAGCACAGAGCCACAGAGGATGAAGGGAGGGGAGCATCTCCCTGCTGAGGAGAGGCTGAGGGAGCTGGGAAAAAGGAGCCTGAGGGGTGACCCCATGGATGTTGATCAATATGTGAAGGGTGGGTGTCAGGAGGCTGGAGCCAGGCTCTACTCAGGGGCAGCCAGTGACAGGACAAGGGGCAGCGGGTGTGAGCTGGAACAGGGGATGTTCCACATATTTTTCACCTCTTTTAGCTATTGGTACTTCCATTAAACATTTTCTGTGGAACCTCAGTGCCTGGCCTCCTTGCCCTCATCACTGTGACCTCGTGCTTGCTTGTAGCTCTTGTGCTGCTGTGCTGTCTCGGGTTCATGACTTTGCACAACTGTTCAGAGCTCCCCATTACCCCATCTGACTTCACTGGTTCCTTCCCCTCTGTGTGCTGTGCTCTCTCCCATCAGGGGGTGACGGGATGGCCCCTGCTGCTCCCTGCTGACTCTTCTCTGAGGACAGTGCTCCTGTAGAAGGACTGTTTTTGGAGCTTTACTTCTTCAGAAATACATTCTGCTGGTGGTGGTGACAAGCAGGGTAAAGTCCCATATGGTGAGAACATTTGAGATGAATCTGAAGGCTTCTGGGTCTAGGAGTTGCTTACGACAGCAGAAATACACATTGGCCTCCCCCTGAGGAAATGCAGTCCAAACAGAAACCAGAAAGTACAGGAGGAGGGGGAGAAGGCAGAGGTGTTTCTCTGAGTCCGCCCAAGTTTCTGAGCCACTGCTAGCGCACAGGTTGTTAGGGCAAGTGGCTTGGAGCCAAGTCTGAAACTGCAGTTAGGGGAGGCTGTGCCCGTGGGGGTGTGTGGCTGCAGTGAAGCATCTCCCTGCTGAGGAAAGGCTGAGGGAGCTGGGACTCTTGAGCTGGGAGAAAGGAGCCTGAGGGGTGACCCCATGGATGTTGATCAATATGTGAAGGGTGGGTGTCAGGAGGATGGAGCCAGGCTCTGCTCAGGGGCACCCAGTGACAGGACAAGGGGCAGCGGGTGTGAGCTGGAGCAGAGGAGGTTCTACATCAGTGTGAGAAGGACCTTGTTCCCAGTGAGGGTGCCAGAGCCCTGGCAGGGGCTGCCCAGGAGGCTGTGGAGTCTCCTTTTGTAGAGATGTTTCAAACCCCCTTGGCCGTGTTCCTGTGCGACTGGATCTAGGGGCTCCTGCTGCGGCAGGGGGATGGGACTAGGTGATCTTTGGGGGTCCCTTCCAGTCCCTAATGTTCTGTGCCTCTGTGATTCTGTGCAGTACAAAATCTACAGAAGCCACGGCCCAAACCACAGCTTTGAGCTGAGGACGAAGATTCTTTCAGGTTGAAGCCCACCCGTGTATGATGACAGTTGCCTTCCTGAGTGTTCAGCGAATGTTTTAACGCCGAGGCTGCCTGAGGGCCTCGCAGACAGCACTGGGGCACAGCGATGGCTCGAAACACATCTGCGATGGCGTGTGGCCGCACGGACCCCGTGCTCCATCAGCTGGCGGCCGTCGTCGTCAGCAGCAGCACACCGGGCACAGACGTCCGCGGCCTCGTTGCTGTGGCCGGAGCAGTTTGATTCACGCAGAGAACAGGGCCTTTTGTTCTCGCGCCTGTTGCCAAGACTCAGCCCTCTGTTTTGGGCCTGGAGCAGGTGGAGAGCTTCCTTTTCCCCGGCGTGGTGGCAGTCTCGCTGCTGGAGCCAGACGAAAAATGATCACAGGCACTAAGTAAGACTGAAAAAAGTGACAGCTGCTTCTGCAGAAGCCCTGGGGGTTAAAACAAAAACCTTAGCAAATCGTTGGGGGGTTTTTCCTTTCTTAGAGTAAGAGGGCAAAATCATTTTGCTATTATAATCCCACTCCCCTGGGTCTAACGTGTCTGAGATAAACTCACCATGTCGAGAACGCCCAGGGAATCACGTTAACAGCCAAGCGTGGACCGCTGCGTTTCCTGGGAGCACAGGCACGCCCGGGAGCAGTGGTTTGGTCTGCCCTGGAGTGTGCACAAGGAAATGGAGACAGCACCCAGGTGTCATCAGGGTGGTCAGCCTGATTCAGCAACAACCTTGCAGCACCAAGAGCTCTGTGGCTCTGCGCTGGGCTCTCTGGAACTGAGGGGCCCAGCACTGGGCACAGGATTCCAGATGTGCTCTCAGCAGAGCTGAGTAGAGGGGGAGGAGAACCTCTCTCCATCTGCTAACCACCCCCTTCTGATCCACCCCAGGGTGCTGTTGGCCCTCTTGGTCACCAGGGCCCATTACTGGCTCCTGGTCAAAATCCGTTTACTGAAGGACTCCTCAGCCCTTGGAACAGGCTGCCCAGGGAAGGGGTTAAATCACCATCCCTGGATGTATTTTGAAGTCAGGGAGATCTGGTGCTTAAGGACAGGGTTTAGCAGTGGGCTTGAGACAGTTGGGTCAGTGGTTGGACTTGATGATCTGGTTTAGGGGTGACCTTGCAGAGGAGGGTTGATGGTTGGACTCAGTGATCCCAGGGGGTCTTTTCCGACCTGAATGATTCTGTGATCTTGAAGTTCTTTTCCAACCCAAAGAATTCCATACTCCTGTGATTGAAGTTGGCTGTTGGGTGAGGTGAAGTACCATCCCAGCTTGGACGCTGCTTTTCTTTGAAGACAACAGGAATTGTCGGGCTGGATGGGAGCAGCAGCAGGCTCCAAGGAGAGAGATGAATGCACCAGCACTCACCATCTCCTTGCTGCAGGCATCAGCCCCCGGCTCTCTCGTTGCCCTGTCTTCTGTAAGCAGGTGGACTGGATGGGTGGGTGAGGGTTTCCTACTGCCTGAGCTGCCTGGTGGGTGCACTCCCTCCTGTTTTAGTTCTCCTGCACAGCAGAGTTGGCGGATGGTCTTCAAGAGACACAGTTGTCTCTTGTTGTCCGGATGCCAACTGAAAGCAGTTGGCTGCCTTTAAATCTTGTATAGAAATGATTCTGTAAGTAAAAGCTCTGCTATGAGGTGCCTGACTGCCCACAGACCCCCTAAAAATAATCAAGTCCCTCTTGTGCAGAAATAGAGCTGCTCTCCCTCTGGGAATGTGGGAACTTGCTTTGTGGGGCTCTCTTCTGTGGGGCCTGGAGATGCTCAGCAACAAGTCAGGGGTGTTTGGGGAACTGAACCCCCTTCTTGAGTCACAGAATCTCAGAGCTTTAGGCATTGGAAGGGACCCGGAAAGACCATCCAGTGCAATCCCCCTGCCACAGCAGGATCCCCTAGATGAGTGGCTGCAACTGAAGCTCGGTTCTTACTCTGTGTTAAAAAACCAAGCAGGTGATGGAAACAAGTGAGAGCCCCTTGGCGTTAGGGTGAACTCCTTTGTTCATGAAAGCCTGTAAAAACGTGAGTGCAGAGAACGCAGGGCCTCCTGGTGGGATGAGGACTTATGGTTTGAGTGAGGCTGAACAGGAGGAAAAAGGTCTTGAACCTGAGGGTGAGGGGTCCCCAGAACAGGCTGCCCAGAGAGGTGGTGGAAGCCTCATTTGCAGCCAAATCTAGGGGATCCTGCCATAGCCAAGGGCAGGGCTGGGCTGAGCTCTGTGGTGGCCACCAAGAAGAGCCTTTAGCCCTGCTGCTGGCTGCACCCCAGCAGGCTCTGAGCAGTGGGGACAGAGGCCAGAGCAGGCCTTGCTGTGAGGGACGGTCCCCTCTGTTCTCACAGGGCCCTCCAGGAGGGAAGGCCGGGCTCGGGCAGGGCTCGGGAGGGGCCTTAACGGCCTGAGGGGCTGCACCTGGGCCCTGAGGGGCCGCCCTGGGCCCTGATTGGCTGCTCTGGGCCTTGAGTGGCTGCACCTGGGCCCTGAGGGGCCGCCCTGGGCCCTGATTGGCTGCTGCTGGGCCTTGAGTGGCTGCACCTGGGCCTTGAGTGGGTGTAACTGGGCCCTGAGTGGCAGCACCTGGGCCCTGAGGGGGCCTCCCTGGGCCTTGATTGGCTGTGGAGCTGCACCTGGGCCCTGAGGGGCCCGCCCTGGGCCTTGAGTGGCTGCACCTGGGCCCTGAGGGGCCCGCCCTGGGCCTTGAGTGGCTGTAACTGGGCCCCGAGGGGCCCGCCATGGGCCTTGATTGGCTGCAGCCGGTGTCCCCTCAGAAGCAGGGCCAGGGGGCCGAAGGAGCCGGGAGTCTCTGTGCCCCTTCTGGAGGGTCCCCTCGTGTTGGAAGGATCCACAGTTCTCTTTGTCTGGCACCTGGAGCTCCCAGTGGCAGCGGGACAGGACGAACTGGACCAGGGTGAGTGGCTGGGTTCTGCGTTCCTCCTGCGTTTTCCTCGCGGGTCTGTGTGTGGCCCGGGCAGGCCCTGGGCTGGGGTGGGTTTCCCGGCTGTGGAAGTGTTGGGTCAGCTTGGTGTCTGTGGCCCTGCAGTGAGCAGGGCTGTTGTTCCCTGGGCTTCTCTTTCTGTGCCCCGGAGAGATGGACAATCAAATCTGCCTGTGTTTTGTGCTGGTAGCTGTAGCCCTTTGGTTGGGTGATGGAGCTGGTAAAACCAGGGCTGTAGCTGGTTTGCTTGTGTGGTAGCAGCTTCTAAATGTCACTGCTGGTCTTGTCTGGCTTGTGGCCAGTGTGGCTGTTTCTGCTGCCTAGGGCATGGGTTCAGAGCTGGTGTTTGGTCAGGAAGTCTTTTCATTTTCAATCCAGTAATCAAGGTTGCGGAGTCTCTTGCCTTCTTTGGAGACATTTAAAACCCACCTGCCTTTCCCCTTTGCAACCGGAACTAGGGGATCCTGCTGTGGCTGGGGGATTGGACTGGTGGTCTTTTGAGGTCCCTTTCAATCCCTAATGATCTGTGATTCTGTGCTGTTCTCTTCAACTCACTTAGGGAATTATCTACTGAAGGAGGCATGGCCAGGGTGCCAGGAGACTGTGATTTCACTCCTAGGCCTGGGAGAGCTTCCTGTGCAATGATTAAGCAGGTCAATTAGCACCAGGTCTGCTGAGAAATGTAAGGATGAGACTCCAGGTGATCATGATCCTTCTTTGGCTGCTGCTGAATCCTTAGTTCCATAATTGCTTGTTTAGGTTACTCAGCCTTAGGGCTTCTGAGAGCGTCTTTCCTCAGAAGATAACTTCCCATGGACACCCAGGGAGCCAAAACTGGGGCTGAGGACTGACCAGCTTTATCACTAAGTTTATAATTTCCCTGTTTGTAAGCTATGGGGAAGCTAAGATACCAGTTCTAGTACCTCCTCACCTCACAGAGGTTCTGGAATCATTAGAGGTCATGAGCAAGCACAGAGCCACAAAGATGATGGCATGGAGCATCTCACTTCTGAGGAAAGGCTGAGGGAGCTGAGGTTCTTGAGCTGGGCAAAAAGGAGCCTGAGGCGTGACCCTATGAATGCTGATCAATATGTGAAGGTGTCAGGAGGATGGAGCCAGGCTCTGCTCAGGGGCACCCAGTGACAGGACAAGGGGCAGCAGGTGTGAGCTGGAGCAGAGGGGGTTCCCCATCAGTGTGAGAAGGACCTTGTTCCCAGTGAGGGTGCCAGAGCCCTGGCAGGGGCTGCCCAGGGGGGTTGTGGAGTCTCCTTCTCTGGAGCCTTTTCAAACCTGCCTGGACTGCTCCTTTGTGATTGCATCTTGGGAAACTGCTGTGGCAGGGGGACTGGACTGGCTGATCTTTGGAGGTCCCTTCTAATCCCTGATGTTCTATGGTTCTGTGATTCAGTAAAAACATGATGCCCTGCGGGCACCACTGGATGTCCTTTCAGATTTCAGTGGTTTTGATCCTTGCAAAGGAAGAGTTTAATTTGCCAAATGGCAATAACCTGATTTGCTGCGTCAGAGTCTGACCAGGAGGGTGGGCTGACATCTGCTCCTCTTGAGAGGATGGCTGTTTTACCCTTGTAGTGTATGAGATGTCATTTAGCTTTTCACCTGGAAATAGCATTTTGATCCCCTTCCTGTGCTAAATTTGTCCCATGGTGCTGAATCAGTGAGAGCAGATGGGTGTTGCCAGTTACCATGGCACCTCCTGGGCGATTTCAACTTCTTGGTTCCCTAGAGGAGCAGTGTCTGTTATAATAAATCTGAAGAGGAGAGACGGAGAGAGTTGGGGCTGGTTAGTTTGAGGAAGAGGATGCTGAGGGGAGGCCTCATCCCTCTCTACAGCTCTGTGAAAGGACCTGCAGAGATGTTTGTACTGGTCTCTTCTCACAGGTCACTTGTGACAGAAGGAGAGGGGAAGGGCTTCCAGCTCCACCAGATTAGGGTCAGACTGGCCATCAGGAAGAGATTCTTCCCGGAGAGAGTGGTCAGGGACTGGGATGGGCTGCCCAGGGTGGGGGTTGAGTCCCCATCCCTGGATGTGTTCAAAAGTGGCTTAGATGTGGTGTTGGGAGATGTGGTTTAGGGGTGACCTTGTTGACCAGGGTTGCTGGTTGGACTTGATCCCGGGGGGGGGCCTTTGATTTGCAGGTGGAACCCGTAACCCAAACTTTGCTTATTAAAGCTTGCTGTGAACACCCTTGTGTGAAGGGCCCCGGGGGCTGTTTGTACTGCTGGGTCTGTCTCTTTCTGCAGAGCCAGTTAGGGTGCCCACAGTCTGGCTGAGGTTTGGGAAACAGGGGTGGCCTGTGTTTAGGAAGGAATTAAACGTTCATTGTATTAGGGTGTCACAGAGGCTGCTCGCTGCTCTCCAGAGGAGAAGGACAGCTGAGCTGTTCAGATCAAAGCTCTCAGATGTCAGCTAATCAGTTCAGCAAATAACTCTGTGTGTTCAGTGGTACCCTGACTGCTCACGGGAAACGGTGCTGGAAAAGTCCCAAAAAGCCTTGATCTCATCAGCTCTTTGGAATTCTGCATCTGGAATCCTGTGTCCAGTTCTGAGCCCCTCAGCTCCAGAAGGACACAGAGCTGCTGGAGAGAGCCCAGTGCAGAGCCACAGGGATGATGGAGGGAGGGGAGCATCTCCCTACTGAGGGAAGGCTGAGGGAGCTGGGAGCACTGGAAGGGACTGCCCGGAGGGGTTGTGGACTCTCCTTCTCTAGAGACATTTGGTTCCAAGACTCTGTCACCCTCACTGGGAACAAGGTCCTTCTCACACTGATGTGGAAACTCCTCTGCTCCAGCTCACACCCATTGCCCCTTGTCCTGTCACAGGGTGCCCCTGAGCAGAACCTGGCTGTCTCCTTTTCTCCCAGCTCAAGACCCCCAGCTCCCTCAGCCTTTCCTCAGCAGAGAGATGATCCCCTCCCTCCATCATCCCTGTGGCTCTGTGCTGGACTGTCTCCAGCAGCTCTGTGTCCTTGTGGAAGTGAGGGGACCACAGCTGGACACAGGATTCCAGCTGTGGTCTCAGCATTGCAGAGTAGATGGGGAGGAGAACCTCTCTCAATCTGCTAACCACCCCACTTCTGATACACCTCAGTATGCCGGTAGCTGCCTTGGCCACCAGGGCCCATTGCTGGCTGAACTGGAGTCTTTTTCAGTTGATAATTTCCAGACAAGAGGGAGCAGACAGGTCCCTCAGCTGTACAAAGGCTGACTGCATGTGTTCAGCAGTTAGAAGGAACCACCTGCCTTGTGCTTTATTTCTGATTATTAAATGGCCCTGTTTGAATTCCTGTGCAACTGCAGGATCAGAAATAAATATGGAATAAATCTCAAATAAATATTTAATCTGCTGCTCAGGTCTCTCTCTCCTGCTTGATAATCAGGGCTTGATGGAAAATGTGGCAAATGTCTTCTCTCCTTTATAGGCAGCACCTCGGACTAATTGAGTTCCCCGTTTCATTGCTCTCAAAAAACAAAATCATAGAATCGTCCTGGCTGGAAAGGACCTCCAGGATCATCAAGACCACCCGTCATCCCAAACAGCTCCCTCACCCCCACACCACGGCCTCAAGTGCTTGAGCTGCTCAGTTTTTAAACCCCTCCAGGGATGGGGACTCCACCACTTCCCTGGGCAGCCTCTTCCAGTGCCCAGCCACTCTCTCAGCAAAGAGCTTCTTCCTAAGATTTGCCTGGAGAATCAATCAGACAAGAAGGGATGGAGAGAGCTGGGGCTGTTTAGTTTGAGGAGGAGGAGGCTGAGGGGAGCCCTCATCGCTCTCTACAGCTCTCTGAAAGGACCCTGCAGAGGTGCTGGGCTCTGCTC
>VXBP01003971.1:190416-210969 GCA_013400115.1 Rhinopomastus cyanomelas
AACTCTTCCTGGAGAGAGTGGTCAGGGACTGGACTGGGCTGCCCAGGGTGGGGGCCGAGTCCCCATCCCTGGATGAGTTTAAAAGTGGCTGAGATGTGGTGTTGGGGGATGTGGTTTAGGGGTGACCTTGCAGAGTGGGTTTGGTGGTTGGACTGGATGATCCCGGGATCTCTTCCCACCTGAACGATTCTGTGATCCCAGTGCCACTGTGTGCTAACACGGCTGTAGTATCGTGAGTGTGCCACTGTTTCACAGTGACTGCCGTGGCTGTTTAGCCTTGCAAGCGGCGGGTGGGTTTACCTGACAAGTCTTTCACGGGGCTTTCCGTTCCTGCATTCGGTGACGTGCCTCCATCATAGGATAAAATGCTGAGGAGGCAAATGGATGCACAGCCTGTCTGTTGAATCCCTGAGACAGACATCCCTAATGAGGCAGGAGGCCAGAAGCTGGTATGGTGGGGATGGGCTTGAAAGTCAACTCTGTTGAGAGGTCACCTCTGTCTCCGCAGGTGGTGGTCCAGCAGCCGGCGGATGGTTGGAAGCTGTTTGTGAGATCCCTCACCTGGGGCTGCTGCTGAGCCAGCACCAGGCTGGAGGCACAATGGCTGCTCCCTCCTCTCCGGTGTGGCCCATGGTGTCTCTTCCTACTACCAGAACTACTTCTCCTTCTACCTACCGGAGCAGATCCTGTAGGTCCAAACCATCCTGCTTCTCCCCGGCATCAGTGTTTCACCCACGTGGATTGGAGCTCTTAGCAGGCCCCACATCAGCTGCACTTCCATCAGTGGGAGCTGACTGAGGAAGAAGGGGGAAGACTTCTGAGAAGAACAACTCTGGTAAGTCCAGACATTCAGGGAGAGGAGCTCTGCACCTGGAAGCTGCTTGAGGACCTTTCAGTGAGAGGGCATGGGGGAAGATTTGTGGAGGAGGATCCTGACTGTTACCTACAAGGGGTCTGTCTGGGCAACAGCAGAAAAGGCCTAAAAGTACTCGGTGCTTGAAGGATTCCTGGGAGACAGTGATGGGGGTCAGGCTGAGCACTGGAAGAGACAGCTCCCCATTGAGTGTCCTGCGCTGCCTCAACAGCAGCAGGGACAGGTGGTCGAAGGAGGGGACTCTCCCCCTCTATGCTGCACTGGTGAGAACTCACCTGGAGCCCTGAGTCCAGTTCTGGAGTCCCCAACAGCACAAGACACAGAGCTACTGGAAGGGGCCCAGAGCAGAGCAACTCCAGTGCTCTGAGGACTGGAGACCTCGCCTGTGAGGACAGGCTGAGCACGGTGGGGTTCTTCAGCCTGGAGAAAAGGAGCCTACCAGGGGACCTTCCAGCAGCCTCCCAATCTCTGAAGGAAGGGGGGGCTACAAGAGAGCTGTGGAGGGCTTTTGGCAGGGCTGGTAGTGAAAGGACAAGGGGAAGGGGTTCCAGCCTTGAAGAGGGGAGATGGAGGTTGGCCATGAGGAGCCAGTTCTTTGCTGTGAGGGTGGGGAGATGCTGGAACAGGTTGCCCCAGGCAGCTGTGGCTGCCCCATCGCTGGCAGTGTTGAAGGTCAGGCTGGTTGGGGCCCTGAGTGACCTGCTCTAGTGAAGGTGTCGCTGCCTGTGCAGAGGGTTGGGACTGGCTGAGCCTTAAGGTCCCTTCCAACCCTGGCTGTTCTGTGGTCCTGTGAACAGGCTAAGCTTCCAGGATGACACAAGGAACACAATGCTGTACCCCTGGTACTTGCCTGGACAGGGTGGCAGAGAAGGGCTTGTGAGAAGCTCCCAGACCTTGCTAGGGCAGGAAAATGGGAACTGTGGGATGTGGACTGACTGGGAACAGCCAGTTTGCTCTGTTCACCCCGAGTCACAGACTCACAGCACGCGGGGGATTGGCAGTGACCTCACATGTTAGCTGTTCCTTGGGAAAACAGGGAAGCCGCATTTGAAGACCCCGTAGGTAGCTGCAGGTAGCACAGGGCTGCCGTTTATTTGTCAGGAGGAGGAGGATCTATTTTTATTCCGGAGCAATCTTTTAACTCTGGCTCTTTCAAAGCACAATGACAGTTAATGATTAATAGACCGTCTGTGGCGCTGCCAGCAGGAAGCCAGCCCGAGCCGGGGGAGGCCTAAATAATTGAAGGGGAAAGGTGACAGAAGCAGCCATTGGTCCTGCTGGAGAAGAAAGATCTTCGTTGCCTGGTGTTTGCCCAAATAAAAAGGAGAATTTGCCATTTCAGCAGAGCAATCTGTAGACTTCAGGATGCCCTTCCCTTGGGAGCAAAAGAAATGACAGGGCTCAGGGTTTCTAAACTGGGAGAAATGGATGCAAAGCCCCTCACTTTTAATTGCATTGGCAGCCATCAGCAGGACTGCAACTGCCTGTCAGAAATGACAAGCTTGGGAAGAAGGAGGCTGAGGGGTGACTTGTGGTGTTGGGGGATCTGGTTTAGGGGTGATCCTGCTCTGGTGGGGGCACTGGAGTGGATGATCTTTGCAGGCCCCTCTCGGTCCCTAGTGTTCTGTGATTGTGTCACGGTGTAACCCCAGCCAGCACCTAGGTTCCACACAGCCATTTCCCAGTCCCTTGCTCCCCTCCCACACCCAGCCAGTGGGAGAGAGTTCAACGCAGAGCTGCAAGGATGCATGGGGGTCTGGAACAGCTGCCTTACGGAGAGAGAGTGGGAACATTGGGAGTTTTAGTTTGGGCAAAAGAAGGCTCCGAGGGGATTCAGTCCTTCTCTATAAATCTCTGAGGGCTGGGTGCCCAGCAGAAAGGAGTCCTCTCTGTTCAGCGGTGTCAGACAGGACAGGGGGTTTCACATCAACCTGAGGAAAAACTTCTTTCCAGTCAGGGCTATGAAATGTTGGAAGGGGCTGCTCGGGGAGGCTGTTTCAGCCCTGGCTGGGTGCAGGTTTCTGGAGCTGATTGAGGCTTTTGAGGTCCTTCTGCTGTTCAGTGATTTGCATCCTGCTTGAGCAGCAGGGTTGGATCTGATGGCCTTGGTAGGCCTCTTCCAACGCTAATGAACTCTGTGAACTGTGTAAACACTTGGACCTTGAAAGAGCTGTGCTTCTGCTTTCAGGAAGGTCCTGGGGATGGACACAGCAGGACCACCAAGGGCTCTTGATTCTGCTAGGGTCAGTATCTCAGCTTGTCAATCCTTAGATGCCTTTAATAACCAGTCTGTGTTCCCCACACAAACATTTTCTGATCAGCTTTCATCAGAACATTCCCAGCACGTTTAGATCCTGAGGAACTGGGGCCCTAGGATTTCATTCCTCAAGCAGTCCTACAACAATAGGATCTCTTGAGTCAAATTACACCCTCTATCTTGTGTGCTAAATTAATATCCCCTCTCCTATTGTTAGTCCAGGCAGCTCATAGCTGGTTGAAAGAGGAGAGAAGCTGATATTAAAAATTACAGAGCAGAGGCTGAAGCAGCCCAAGAAGTGATAGCATGGCCCTTGATACTTGAGGAGGCAGTGCTCCTGCATATCCGAGTTAGTATTTTACACAGATGGAGAAAACCACTCTGCTCTGACTGTGGGACTGATTTCAGTGCCTTTCTCTGTTCAGATAAGTCACCTTAAAGCGTCCAACAAGAATTATTCCTGAGATTCAAGTGGTGTTTATGAGCAAAGATGGTCATTCATAGAATCATACAATGGCTGGGGTTGGAAGGGGCCTTAAAGCTCACCCAGTCCCAGGCAGCGACACCTTCCCTACAGCAGGTCACTCTGGGCCCCAGCCAACCTGCCCTTCCGCACTGCCAGCCATGGGGCAGCCACAGCGGCCTGGGGCAGCCTGTTCCAGCACCTCGGCACCCTCACAGCAAAGAGTTGGTTCCTCATGTCCAACCTCCATCTCCCCTCTTCCAGTCGAGAACCCTTTCCCCTTGTCTTCTTGCTACCACCCCTGTCAAAAGCCCTCCCCCAGCTTTCTTGTAGCCCCCTTCCTTCAGAGGTTGGAAAGCTGCTGGAAGGTCACCGGGGAGGCAGGCTCCTTTTCTCCAGGCTGGAGCATCTCACGGGGGAGATGCTCCAGCCCTCTGATTATTGTAGTTGGTTATTAATGATGAGGATCCTGAAGTCAGATGTTTGAAGTACAAGTACTTGAGTTGTAGAGGCTGTAGGTTTTCCGAGGAGTGAAGCTGAAGTTCCACACTGCGTTATCACTGCTGCAGGGATTATCTTCACCTCACCCACCCAGACACCACAAGTTGTTGGTGACGACGTGTGCAGCTCCTGCTCTGATCCTGCGCCAGATTATTTCAGAGCAGAGATAGCCATGCTTCAGAAGGACTGGCTCCAGCCGCCGCTCTGCGGTGGGAGCGCAGCCTGACACGACAGCAGGGCGACTGCTGCTGTGCTCGAAGGATAAGGCTTTGAATGCCGCTCAGACGGCAGCAATAGATCGGCTTCTCGTATCTCTGCATGGGAAGCTCATTTTGCCCCAAAGATGATAACAGGCCTTCCTGCTGCCAAGTCTCTGAATACCCTCATTTCCACACAGGAACTCAACGACCCCTCAGAAGCAATCAGTTTCTGCCCAGCTTACATCAGCCCTTGCAGATGGAACAGGCCGTGCGTTAGAGTGAGTATTGAACAAGGTGATTGGAATGAAAGGTGCCCCTCCTTCAGACTGCCCCTGGTGTGTCAGTCTGCTCAGAACACAGGAGGTGAAGCAGCCCGGCTCTTCACAAGTATTGCGGCCCCACAAGAGGATGGAAAGGGTCCCCTCAGTCCCAGAAGGACACAGAGGTGCTGGAGAGAGCCCAGTGCAGAGCCACAGAGATGATGAAGGGAGGGGAGCATCTCCCTGCTGAGGAAAGGCTGAGGGAGCTGGGGCTCTGGAGCTGGGAGAAAGGAGCCTGAGGGGTGACCCCATGGATGTTGATCAATGTGTGAAGGGTGGGTGTCAGGAGGATGGAGCCAGGCTCTGCTCAGGGGCACCCAGTAATGGGACAGGGGACAGCACGTGTGAGCTGGAACGGAGGAGGGTCCACATCAGTGTGAGAAGGACCTTGTTCCCAGTGAGGGTGCCAGAGCCCTGGCAGGGGCTGCTGGGGGGGGGGTGTGTGTGTGTGTGGAGTCTCCTTCTCTGGAGATATTTCAAACCCTCCTGGCAATCTTCCTGTGGGACTGGATGATGTTTCAAGGTCCCTTCCAATCCCTAATGTTCTAGGATTCTGTGATGTCTGTGATGTGATCCCCTCACACAAACAGAGGGAACACATGGCTTGGTTAAGAGGAGTTGGAGAGAAGTGTAGTGAAGTGGGCAGCTACAGGAGAGCAGCTGTAGCCTATCTGTGACCAAGTAAATGTGAGCCACTGGCTTGTGATGAGTTTTAAAGGAAATAAGAGCTGGGGAGGACAAAATGGGTGCCTGTAGAAATCTTTCCAGATGAATCACAGAACATTTGGGTTTGGAAGGGACCTCAAAAGATCATCCCGTCCAGTCCCCTGCCACAGCAGGATCCCCCAGATCCAATCGTGCAGGAATGTGGCCAGGGGGGTTTCAAACGGCTCCAGAGAAGGAGGCTCAAGCTCTCATTGTTTTTTCAGTCGAGGTGAGCTCACTCTGTGATTCCTGTCTTCTACAGCAAAACTATGAAGGTGTCCCAAACAAGGAACAGGCTTGCAGAGGCTGTTGGAGGTGTTTTCCTGTGCTGAAGGTACTGTACCACGGCTGTTATTGACTAGTAATGCTTTTGGAAGGGTCACACCACTGCATCTGTGATACCTTTGTCATGCTGTGGAGGACTGCTGTGATCCAGAAAGAGGCGTCTGTGCCGGTGTGCGGTTTGGTCTGAGATGTTTGTGTTGCTGCTCTTGGTGGGTGGTTTCGTTGGGCTGTTTCTGGCACTAACCCTGGGCTCATCTCTGATGTGTGTAGCACTTGGGGGTTGGGAGTAGCTGGACGTTGTTGGGTGTTGAACAGTCTTCTCTAGACGCACACCCTGTGCCCACTGAGCTGTCCCTGGTGCGGTGAGGTGACCTGGGGTGCCGTTACGCCTCCCTGCAAGAGGGCTTTGTGTGTAAGTGGGCTTGGCTCCTGGCACCCTGATGGCCTGCTGCGTCTGGTAGCAGAGAAAACAGCCTCCATCAGGTGGAGAAGGTGAAGGGGCAGGGAGGACTTGCTTAGTTCTCAAGCTAGACAAAAGCCTCCTGAGCTGTGCTGAGCAGTGTAGAACGGAGCGTAGTGTTTGCTGCTCTGGCTGTTCCCTCAACAGCCCATGAGTGTTGATCTGGGGGATCCTGCCGTGGCAGGGGGACTGGACTGGATGGTCTTTCGAGGTCCCTTCCAATCCCTGATGTTCTGTGATTTCCAAGTGTTCCTGAGGCCTGCTGAAGAAAATGGGTCACAGCGATGCCGACCTTTGCAGAGAAGTCAGATTTGACCCCAAGAGGTGCCTTAGGGCTTCTTTCCAGCCCATCAAGCCTGACCTTTCCTTGTCTGTCTTGTTTTGAGCACAGCTTTTCACAGAGCCGCGTATTTGTTTCAGGCAAGCGCTCGTGATGGCCACGGGTCAGGAGGGAAGAGCAAATGGGTTTGGGTAGCTAGCGAACAGCTTGAGCAGGATGCTGTCGGAGGAGAGCCTCGTATTAGCATAATGCCTGTTGGGGACCCCACAGATGATAAGCAGTGTGTGTGTGCGCCGGAATAAATAGGTTTAAAAATAGCTCCGTCGGTGTCATAAAGAGTTCACGCCTTTATTCTGCTGCGGACCTGAGCTCTGGAAGTTTTCTTCTACCTTGGCCTCTGTCAGGCAGATTTTACAGGGCTGGATGGCAGCCTGTGGGGAGAAAGCAGCTCCCCATCCCAAGCACTTAGTCATGGAGGTTTGGCACTAGTCCTGGTCTAGTGTTAGTCCTTCCAGCAGAACAGGATCTGGGGGTTCCAACTGACAGGTGCAGGGCAGAGTACAGGGGCAGGAGAACCTCTCTCCAACTACTTGCCACCCCCCTTCTGATTTGAGGGAATTGTACCCATTCCTGGACTAACTTTGGTGGCCACTGAATGATTCTCCAGGTGTTTAAGGAGTGTCAGCGTTGCTTTCCCTAAGAAGCCACTTCTTGGGGATCACATTATCTGCTGATGTGAGCGTCTTAGAGACTCGTGCAGGGTGCTGGCTGGCACTTAGCCCTGTGAGAGAACAGCAGAGCTGGAGTTCCTCAGTACTACTGAGTAAGGGTTGTGTGACTCGCACATTGTGAGCCTAGTCTGTCCTTTGTTTGTGCCCAGTCGTCAGGACTGACCTGTTGGAGAGTAGGAGAAAGGGACCTGGGGCTCCTGGTGACCAGCAGGATGGCCAGGAGCCAGCAATGGGCCCTGGTGGCCAAGGAGGCCACTGGTGTCCTGGGGTGGATTAGGAGAGGGGTGGTCAGCAGACTGAGAGGTTCTCCTTCCCCTCTGCAATCTTGTGTCCAGTTCAGGGGCGCTCAGTTCCAGAGGGTTAGGGGTGACCTTGTAGAGTAGGGTTGATGGTTGGACTCAATGGTCCCGGGGGCCTTTTCCTCCCTGAATGATTCTGCGATTCTGTAATGTGCTGGTGCTCTGCTGCAATCCCTGAGATTCATGATTTCCCCTTATTCGGGCTCTGTGTGCGCGTCTCACCGATGTTTCTAGTGCTCTCATCATGCTGCACTAATTGTGGGGGTAGAGCCACCCAAGCAGAGGGTTGAAAGGAACCCGTGACACGCTGCACTGAGGTTAAAGAGTGGTGGTTGGCTGGAAAGCTGCTTTCAAGCCACTGGAAGTGGGGTTTCAAAGCACTAGATTGGCTTCTTCCAGGCAAAACAGCAGGCACTTCAATTTCCCCTAAAAGATGTGCATTATGTCCAGTGCACTCAGAACTACTGAGATTAGCACCATAAATAATGTAGTGAGTAAAAGTCTTGGGGCTTGGTGGTTGCTACCAGGAGAAAGCAGTTGGTTGCAATAGTCAAAAATAATCTTAATGGTTTGTGTGCTCTCGGGAATCTCAGGAGCTAATGGGGACAGGGCGCCAGAGTCTTGTACTTCTCATGTGCAGGGATAGACTAGATCCTCACAGAACAGAATCACAGGGCATTAGGGATTGGAAGGGAGCAAGAAAGATCACCCAGTCCCATCCCGCTGCCACAGCAGGATGCCCTAGACCCAGTTGCCCAGGAACATGCCCAGGAGTGTTTGAAACATCTCCAGAGAAGGAGACTCCACAACTCCCTGGGCAGCCCCTGCCAGGGCTCTGGCACCCTCACCATGAACAAGATCCTTCTCACACTGATGTGGAACCTCCTCTGCTCCAGCTCACACCCGCTGCCCCTTGTCCTATCACTGGGTGCCCCTGAGCAGAGCCTGGCTCCATCCTCCTCACACCCACCCTTCACATATTGATCAACCTTCATGGGGTCACCCTTCAGGCTCCTTTTTTTTTTTTTTTCCAGGCTCCAGAGACCCAGCTCCCTTCACATATTTATCAACATTTAATAAAGTTTCATATCAGTTCACGTTGCTGAGCACAGAGGGTGTGCAAACCCTCCAGCTAGTGTAGTGTGTCTTCGCCCTCTGCACATCAGGCCTGAGGTGCCACTTGCTGTCTGACAGGACTGTGGCACTGTTCCCAAAACAGACAGTACCCCCCCATAACCCCCAAACAGCCTGAGTGCTCCTGAAAAGAGAGCGGAACCTGTCGTGGTCCTGCAGAAAAGGCTGAAAGGAGGGCCAGAAGCGAGCCTCAGGATTTCTAGGAGCATAAGGCTCGCACAGAAGCGTCTGTGCGTGGAGCTGCTTAGTGCCATTAGTTTTTTAATCCATCATCTCTGGAATGTTTTGTGGGTTGTTTTTCTCTTGAGCGCTGCTTCAAGCCGTTCTCTCAGTGCTGGGTGTCACTTTGCTTTAGGAAGATGCGGTGACTGGATGCAGCTGTCAGCCCTCCCAGAGGAGATGCAGCGGGGTCTGCTTTTGTGCTGAGGCTCTGCTCAGCCAGCGGTGCAGGAGAGCAGAACTGTCCTGCTCAGATAAAGAAACTGAGATGTGAGGTGAACGTGTTCAAACGCTGCTCTTGTCTTGATCTGTGAGCTTCAGTTCCCTGCTAAGCCAGCAGCAAACAACCTCGTTCCATGAGGCTTGTTGCCTGCACATCAGCCTTCTCTCTGGCTTTGACTTGGGGCTAACTGTACTCGGCACTGGGGAGGCTGCTCCTTGAGTACTGGGTCCAGTTTGGGGTGCCTCAGGACAAGGGAGACATCACGGGGCTGGAGCAAGGACAGAGGAGGGCAACGAAGCTGGGGAGGGGCCTGGAGAATCAGTCTGATGGGGAGAGATGGAGAGAGTTGGGGCTGTTTAGTTTGAGGAATTAGAGGCTGAGGGGAGCCCTCATTGCTCTCTACAGAAAGGACCCTGCAGAGATGCTGGTGCTGGGCTCTGCTCACAGGTCATTAGCCACAGAAGCAGAGTGAAGGGCTTCAAGTTCCAAGAGGGGAGGGTCAGACTGGCCATCAGGAAGAAATTCTTCCTGGAGGGAGTGATCAGGGACTGGACTGGGCTGCCCAGGGTGAGGGTTGAGTCCCCACCCCTGGATGAGTTTAAAAGTCTCTTAGATGTGGTGCTGGGGGATCTGGTTTAGGGGTGATCTTGCAGAGTAGGGTTGGTGGTTGGACTCGATGACCCCAAGGGTCTTTTCCAACCTGAATGAGCCTGTGATCTCCCTGGAGTACAGCTTAGAGATGTAAACTGGATCAAGTCTGACTGGCTGGATTTGTAGCACCTTCTATGTAGGTTAGACTCTCAGTTAAAGACCAGTAACGCACAGATGGTTTGATTCCTTGCGTGAGGGAGCAAAGTGAGCAGCCTGGGATATTTGCTTGTTGTAACATGATTTAGTTGTGGCAGCTGCTCAGAGGCTCCTTTGAAAGAGGCAGGTCAGTGATTCACCCTGAAATTCCCAATTTAAATCTGCTGTTCCTTTGCGTTGTGCTTGGCCCGTGCTGCGCTCTGGGCAAGTAGGGACTCTGCGGAGTGAGAAGTGGTTTAGCGTTCGAGCCTGCAACGTCAGCATCTCATTGAAATAGAAATAATTGGGTGTCTTGTAATCTACTGGCAAGGCCTTGCGTTCTGGCTGGCCAGTCGTGACGCAGTTGTTGTTAGGTTGCAGCCCCTTCCAGTCCTCTGACTCCCCCACTGGGAAGAAGGTCCTGCTCACATTGATGTGGGACCTGCTCTGCTCCAGCTCACACCCGCTGCCCCTTGTCCTGTCACTGGGTGCCCCTGAGCAGAGCCTGGCTCCATCCTCCTGACACCTACCCTTCACATGTTGATTAACTTCCATGGGGTCACCCCTGAGGCTCCTCTTCTCCCTCAGCCTTTCCTCAGCAGGGAGATGCTCCCCTCCCTCCATCTCTGGCTCTGTGCTGGGCTCTCTGCAGCAGCTCTGTGTCCTTCTGGAGCTGAGGTGCCTAGAGCTGGACACAAGATTCCAGATGTGGTCTCAGCAGGGCAGAGTAGAGGGGAGGAGAACCTCTCTTTATGTACTTACCCCACCCTTTCTCAGCCACCCCAGAATGCCATTGGCCTTCTTGGCCACCAGAGCCCACTGCTGGCTCCTGACCATCCTGCTAGCCAGCAGCACCCTCAGCTCCATTTGTCCAGCGCTGCTCTCCAACAGGTCAGTCCCCACCCTGCACTGGTCCCTGGGGTTGTTCCTGTCCAGATGCCCGACCCTACAGTGCCCTCATTAGCTGTTTGATTTCTGGGGTGCAGGAGCTCAGCCACTACTTCCAGCTGTGTGCTGAAGCACCTCAGTCTTATCCCCTGCTCTTCTGGGCAGCTTTGCTCAACCATAGAGAAAATTCTGGTGTAGATGATTTCTCTTTTATTTTTCTGGCTACCCAAATGTGTTGTTGGATAAACAACCTCTCCATTTGCATAATAACCCCACCAGTTGGTATCAGGAAATTAGCACGTAGGTGTTGTGTGCTCGGGATCTTACAGCTTTAAAAGGGATCATCAGCGCAAACTGCCGAGGAATAAACAGCATCTTTCTTGAGGAGAGAAAATAACCAACCCCACCTGCAAGGTCCTTGCACCTTCTGCTGTTTGAAAGCCGCAAGGGAGAGCGGGAGGAAGGATTAGATCAAAGAACTTAAGGAAAGGAAACCTTATGGTCTGGTTTTTGGGGTGCGAGTGTGTCTCACATGTGCTGCTCTTTGAAGGACTGAAGCTGGTGCTTGTGGGCGAAAGGATTCCTTTGACTTTCCTGACCAGTACAGCACCATACAATAATTTAGCTGGGAAAGGAGCTGTGGAGGTTGCTTGGACCCCCACACTGGAAACGCTCACCATGCAGCTGGGCAGTGGGGTGGTGCTGAGGATTTCCAGGCGTAGGGTTGACACAGCCTCGCTGAGGCTTGGCCGCTGCCACGGTGAAGTGTCTCTGCACAGGCAGAGTTTCCTTTCCCATGCCCTGCTTGTTGCTGGGCTCTTGGCAGAAGAGCCTGGAGCTGCCTTCTCTATACCTCCTGTAATGTAATTGTGATCTAATTGTCTTAAATGAAGAGCTGATTTCTGTAACAGAAAACAACCCAAACATTTTAGGGTTTGGAATCACAGAATCCCAGCATGATTGAGGCTGGAGAAGCCCTCTGAGCTCAGCCAGCCCAGGACCTAACAGCACCCTGTCACCCAGACCAGGGCACTCAGGGCCACAGCCAGGCTGCGCTTCAGCACCTCCAGGGATGGGGGCTCCCCCACTGCCCTGGGCAGTCCAGTCCAGGCTCTGATCATCCTCTCTGTGAGGAAGGGCTTCCTAACATCCAACCTAACCCTCCCCTGGCAGCTTCAGCCCCTGCCCTCTCGTCCTGGTGCTGGTTGCCTGGGAGAAGAGCCTGACCCCCACCTGCCTACAACCTCCCTTCAGGGAGCTGGAGAGAGGGAGAAGGTCCCTCCTGAGTCTCCTCCTCTCCAGGCTGAACACCCCCAGCTCCCTCAGCCTCTCCTCATCAGCCTTTCCCTCCAGTGCCTTCCCCAGCCCTGCAGAACAGCGTGACCAAACCCATTCTGTACTACAGGTCTGTGGTGGTTGTACTCAGACCCTTGAGAGAAGGCAAACCACCCAATATGCCCTAATCAGGAGACAACTAAACCAACACTGCTGCTTCAGAAGCCACAGAAGTCCTTCAGTCTTGTGCACTGGCAGCAAGGCTGGTCTGCTCTGTGCTCCACCACTGTGTTGTTGCTTTTGAATCGGAGGTCACAGCAGGGATTTTGCCTATTATTAGCCCTGAACACTTGGAGAATTGACTGTAGTGTGCAAAAACAAGGGAATGCAGGCTGGTAGCTTTCTGTTGAACAGACAAGCCTCTGTGGTTTGTTGGGCTCTGTAAGAGACGTAAAGAAGCAAGTATAGGACGCTGAACTATTTCCTGAAGCTCCAAGTGTGATGAAGGTGTTAAGTCATAGAATCACAGAATGTTCTGGGCTGGAAGGGACCTCCAGAGGTCATTCACTCCAACCTCCCTACACAGGGGCAACTCCACCCAGATCAGGCTGCTCAGAGCCTCATCAAGCCTGACCTGAAATGGCTCCAGGGATGGGGCCCCCACCACCTCCCCAGGCAGCCCCTTCCAGCCATCAGCCACCCTCACACTGAAGAACTTTATTCTAAGGTCCGGCCTCATTGTCTTCTTTCCCAGCGTGAACCCACTGCTTCCTGTCCTGCCCATACAAACCCTCTTGGAAAGACCTTCCCCTGCCTTCATGTCATGCTCCAGCTCACACCCACTGCCCCTTGTCCTGTCACTGGGTGCTCCTGAGCAGAGCCTGGCTCCATCCTCCTCACACCCACCCTTCACATATTGATCAACATCTATGGGGTCACCCCTCAGTCTCCTTTATTCCTAGCTCCCTCAGCCTCTCCTCAGCAGGGAGATGCTCCCCTCCCTCCACCATCCCTGTGGCTCTGTGCTGGGCTATCTGCAGCAGCTCTGTGTCCTTCTGGAGCTGAGGGGCCCACAACTGGACGTAAAGTTCTAGCTGTGGTCTCAGCAGAGTAGAGGGGGAGGAGAACCTGCTTGGCCATGTCCCTGTGTAGCTGGATCTAGGGGACCCTGCTGTGGCAGGGGGATGGGCCTGGATGATCTTTAGGGACTGGAAGGGGCCTCAAATGTTCGGTGAGTCTGTGAGCCGTGAGGGTGGTGTTTGGAGAGTCCCGCACTGTACCCCTTGTAGGGACGGCATGAGAACAAGGGGAGGGATGGGAGGGGAGGTAGGACAAACAGAAGAGAAAAGCAGTTTCTTTTCTGAACCTGAGACTTTCTAAGGGAGCTGTCACATCTTTAAAAGGAAAAAGTCAGAGCAGCCAGCAAGTGTGGGACAGTGAAATAAAGAGAATGCTTGGAAGCCAAGCAGCTCTGACCGTGAGTCGATGGCAATTAATAAGGGCGCTGCGAAGCGCCTGGCATAAAGGTCAGGCTGGCATATGCTGCAGTAATTATATCAGTGTCTGTGCTGCTGTCTCCGGTTTCACAGCGAGGTGGCTGGGCTGGGAACGAGAGGGGTTTCGCCCAAGGTAGCTGGGTTCTGCCAGCACTGCTGCAAGTGAAAGATGTGATGGGGAAGTGAGACACCAAGTAATGAGTAGGCAACGGGGGTGGAGACGGGCACAGAAAACCCGCCTGGCCGTGCTCCTGTGCGACTGGATCTGGGGGATCCTGCTTTAAACTCATCTAGGGATGGGGACTCATATCCTGAGTGGCTTGCAAACCTTTTCAGGGTGCTGTACGAGGTGATAGGTGAAGCCCTCTTGGTAATGATAGAGTCTCAGAACAGCCAGGGTTGGAAGGGACCTTAAGGCTCAGCCAGTCCCAACCCTCTGCACAGGCAGTGACACCTTCCCTAGAGCAGGTCACTCAGGGCCCCAGCCAGCCTGGCCTTCAACACTGCCAGTGATGGGGCAGCCACAGCTGCCTGGGGCAACCTGTTCCAGCATCTCAGCACCTTCACATCAAAGAACTGGCTCCTCATGGCCAACCTTCATCTCCCCTCTTCAAGCTTGGAACCCCTTCCCCTTGTCATCACACTACCAGCCCTGCCAAAAGCCCTCTCCCAGCTTTCTTGTAGCCCCCTTCCTTCAGAGACTGGGAAGCTGCTGGAAGGTCACCAGGGATCCTCCTCTTCTCCAGGCAGAACAAGCCCACCTTGCTCAGGCTGTCCTCACAGGGAAGGTGCTGCAGCCCTCTGAGCACTGGAGTTGCTCTGCTCTGGGCCCCTTCCAGGAGCTCAGTGTCCCTCTGCTGTTGGGGACTCCAGAGCTGGACCCAGCGTGCCGCTCTGTGTTTGTGGTTTAGCAGAGGGAGCCGTGCACGTGTGTGTGTGTCTGTCTGTCTCTACACGAACAGCAGCGCGTGGAGTCGCTAGCAGGCAAATGTGCGTGTTTTGATAAAGGTGGGGCCAGGTTCTCTCGCTGGTGGAAGAGCAGAGGTTGATGGAGTCCTGGCTGTAAGTCGTTTCTGTCTAGCTGAAGGGAAGCCCTGCTTTCCATTTGAATTGGAGCCCAGTGCACTGCTCTAGCAGATCAAAGCCCTTTGCCCTGGCACCGTGGGCATCGTCCTTCTGCTACGGGAGATCTGCTGTGACATCAGGCAGCGTTTGTTTGGGCGATGTGAGCTGTGGCAGTGCTTCTCTGACAGCTCCTTGCTTTTCCTCGTGTTCCGAGGGCTATGGGATGTGACTGCGGGCAGGCGATGGAGATTTGCTGCCTCGGCTGCCGGGAGCAGTGTTGTGCAGTGCCTCTGCGCTCTGCCGTCTGCGGGGCTGGCGGTCTGGAGCAGCCCGGGGAGGCCGAAACAGGAGGGGAGTCGTTTTGTGAATGTGTGGAGCGTTTCAAGTGTCAGCTCCTGCGGGAGCCCAGCCTGTCTTTGTCAGTCAGCCCGCCTCAAGATCAAGTTGTTTTGGCTAGAGAGGTGCCTAGGGGTCTGCTCCAAGCTCTCCACGTCACAGCCGAGGGCGATGGAGCCGCCTCTTATAGCTCAGGCAGCGCACAGTGATTTCTGAGCCCCTGGGAAGAGCTCACAACTCATTGCCCCCTGCAAAGAAATACTGTCAGGGCTCTGCCTCGCTAATGCTGCTTTCTCTGGGCAAACCTGTCACCCTGCTTAGAACCCTGGAGAGCAGCAGAGGAGAAAGGGACCTGGGGGTCCTGGCGGCCAGCAGGATGGCCAGGAGCCACCCATGAGTGTGAGAAGGACCTTCTCCCCAGTGAGGGGACTGCCCAGGAGGGTTGTGGAGTTTCCTTCTCTGGAGACTCTTCAGACCCACCTGGCCATGTTCTTGTGTGACTTGGAATGAGAGGATCCTGTGTGACAGGGGGGCTGGACTGGGTGATCTTTCGAGGTCCTTTCCAGTCCCCAACATCTGGGATTCTGAGCCAATACCATTTATGTATAGTCAGAATAAAAAAGCCCTGCTCTCGTGGCAGAGGTTGTAGGGGAGCTGTTTTGTGTTTGATCTAGTTCATTGAGCTCAGTGCTGGTGTCTGATCAGGGTTTGGTTGTTGCTGTCGGCCCGGTTGGACTCGGTCATCTGGGAGGTCCTGTCCAACCAGGAGTGTCCTCTGAGTCTGTGATAGAATAACTCTTCTGAAGTCAGTGCTGGATGGTACCTCTTTGGTCCGGATTAATTCCGCTGGACTGTCACGCTGGGCAGGAGAAGCAGCCTGCGCCCGTGGGGCAGCCCCTTCTGTGGATCTCTGTGGAGCTGGCGGGACGACTGCGCTGATTGTTCTGGCTGAGGTCTACAGGAAACTACTTTTCGGTGAGTTAGAACTTAGCTAAGGGACCTGTGGAGACGTCAGAGGTCTTCCAAAAGCAGTGGGCTCAGTTGTGATACGAGGAGGGCTCCTGTTTTAGTGCTGGTTGTGTCGCTGGGGCGATGCCGCGGGCTGGCTTTGCCGCCGTGCTGCAGGGACAGCAGGTGCTGAGTTGCTGCAGCGAGCAGCAGTCTGTTCTGAATTGCTATATCAGGTTTGCTCCTGGTGTGGGCTGAGGGAGTAGACTGTGTGCATTTACAATGCAGATAAGGCAGAGCTTCCTCCACTTTGCTCTTAGCAGACATGAGCAGCCTTCCTATCGGAAGGCTGTGTGTTGTAGTCCGGTGGTGCCTGATGCTCGGTGACCAGCGTGTTTGCTGCAGCACTGTGTTCCTCTGTGAAACAAAGCACACAGAGTGTGTGAGGCTGGAGAAGCCTGCTGAGCTCCTCATTTCATTTAACAACACAGGGGAGAGTGGTGGAAGCTCCCTACTCGTGTCACAGGATCACAGAATGATTGAGGCTGGAGAAGCCCTCCGAGCTCAGCCAGCCCAGCCCAGCACCTAACATCACCCCAGCGGCCAGACCAGGGCACTGAGGGCCACAGCCAGGCTGCCCTTCAACACCTCATAGAACCATTAGGGACTGGAAGGGACCTCGAAAGATCATCTAGTCCAATCCCCCTGCCACAGCAGGATCACCTAGACCAAGTGATACAGTCAGCCTGTGTTAGAAGGGACCACAGGATGGGGACCTCCAGGGATGGGGACTCTACCACTGCCCTGCTCGAGGTGGAGCCTCTCCAGTGCCCAGTACAGGGGGAGAATGATGTCCTTAGCCCTGCTGGCCACACTATTGCTGATTCAAGCCAGGATGCCACTGGCCTTCTGGGCCACCTGGGCACCCTGCAGGCTCCTGTTCAGCCAGTTGTCACCAGGTCCTTCTCTGCCAGGCTGCTCTCTAGCCACTCTGACCCAGTCTGCAGCTGCAGGGGGTTATTGTGGCCAAAGGGTAGGACCCTGCCCTTGGCCCTGTTAACCTCATCAAGTTGGCCACTGCCCACTGACCCAGCCTGTCCTCTTAACCCTCTTTCTATACTTTATTGAAGGAATATTTTCTGAAACATTCATAGATCTAATTTTTCAAAAGCTCCTGCCTTTGCAGCTGGAATCTGACTGGATCACTTTTGCCTTCTGCTCTGTCACTTTTGCAGATGACACCAAGTGGGGAAAGTGTTGATCTGCTGGAGGGTAGAGAGGCTGCACAGAGGGACCTGGACAGGCTGTATTGATGGGCTGAGGAGAATTGTCTGGGTTTTAATGGAGTCCGGGGTGGGGTCCTGCATCTTGGGCACAACAACCCCTGCAGCTGCAGGGTGGGGGCTGAGTCCCCATCCCTGGACGGGTTTGAAAGTCACTTAGTTGTAACATTGGGGGATCTGGTTTGGGGGTGACCTTCTGGAGTGGGATGATGGTTGGACTTGCTGATCCCAGGGGCCTTTTCCAATGAGAATGATTCTGTGATTCCATGGTGTGTTGATCATTTCATAGATGTTTGTCGCCTTAAACTAAGAAGTTTAATAATTACACAGCTCAGAAGCGTAGCCAGGATTGGACTATGTAGTCCAGTCTTGCGAGGCTCCTTCCAATCCCTGATGTTCTGGGATCCCGTGATAAACATCTGTTCCATTGCTCTTTGTGTGAATCACAGGATCCCAGAACATTAGGCATTGCCAGGGACGTCGAGAGGCCATCCAGTGCAGTCAGTGCTTGCCCTCACACTGACATTCCTGATCAGGCCTGGTCTAAAAGTCTCAGCACCCCAAATCAGTTCTTGGCCTCGCTGTCACAACAGCTTAGTCAGAAAGTCCTATTTGTCTCCTCCTCCTGCTCCTGTTTCACACTTCCTCCGTGCTGCCCACTCAGCAACGAAAAAGCCTTCTCACTCCAATATGCCATCCCCCACCCACACACACGCAGCCTCATTCAAATTCCTCCCAAGACCTATTTTTTGCTGAATCTTAAATAAAAGTCACATTTCTTCCACCCCAATATTTAACTGAGAGGGTGCTAATGATCTAAAGGGAAAATTTAGCTATGAATATGCTCCTATTTTCATTCCCCCAGAGTTCTCCTTGTAGTCAGCTTCTCCTAAAATCGCTGCTCCACCCGAGCGTCCTCGACGAGCGCTGCAGTTCTCACCCCCTCTGCGCAGAGCCTGCTTTGCCGACAGATAAACCTGTCCAGAAGACACACTTCTGCCAGGCTGTTTGTTCTGTCTGTGAACCAGATAAATTGTTAGAGTCCACCCCCACCCTGGTAACGAACCTCCTCAAACCCAGACACTTGCCCAGTTCCTCTGGGATCAGAGGCACAAGGTGCATCCCCAGCCAGCCACAGACTCACCCAGTCCCATCCCCTGCCACAGCAGGATGCTCACAGGAACATGTCCAGGAGGGTTTGAAATGTCTCCAGAGAAGGAGACTCCACAACCCCCTGGGCAGCCCCTGCCAGGGCTCTGTCATCCTCCCTGGGAAGAAGGTCCTTCTCACACTGATGTGGACCCTCCTCTGCTCCAGCTCACACTAACTGCCCCTTGTCCTGTCACTGGGTGCCCCTGAGCAGAGCCTGGCTCCATCCTCCTGACACCCACCCTTCACATATTGATCAACATCCATGGGGTCACCCCTCAGGCTCCTTTTTCCCAGCTCAAGAGCCCCAGCTTGCTCAGCCTTTCATAGAATCATCAGGGATTGGAAGGGACCCCAAAAGATCATCCAGTCCAATCCCCCTTCCAGAGCAGGCTCACCTGACTGGAGAAGCCATGGAATCAGAGTCACTCGGGGTAGGAAGGAAACATCATCCAGTTCCAACCCCCCCAGCACAGGCAGGGACCCTAGACCAGGCTGGCCAGAGCCCCATCCAGCGTGGCCTTAAACCCCTTGGCTCTGAAAAGGAAGTGAGTGTCATCACAGAGCATTAGGGATTGGAAGGGACCTCGAAATACCATCCAGCCCAATCCCCCTGCCACAGCAAGGTCCCCTGAACAATCAGAGCTGTTTGTATGTCGCTGCTCTCCCTTTCCTGGTCGGTGTCTTGCCAGCTGAGAAAATGAGGGAGGATTTAGATCCTTCATTTCTTGGGTTTGTAGGTGATTGAGTCTTCTTGGGTTACTGGAGGAAAGCGCAGCTCAGATCCGTGTGTATTGTTTTGGAAGGAGGACTGTCAGAGAGCCCACGGCAGCTCCGGGGTGCCGCTGTTGGGAGTGCAGTTTATCTGTCCTCATTAGCACTACCTGCAGGCAGATGAGCTGCGCGGAGCCTGCAGCTCGCCCCCCTGTCCTCGGGAGCTGGGCAGAGGTGCTGACAATCAATACCGCCTCCATCGCACTGGGTTCCAAACCACGCAGTGTCTTCTCTTCCTTGGGGCAGTTCCTCCTTGTTTCCCATCTCAGACAGAATCTCTGTGAGCAGAGACGCTGGCGCTGTGACTGCCTCATCCGCTCGCTCTTGACTGGGTGCCTGCTGTGAACCCCCGGGTGTCAGCTTCCTCTTTCTACAGGTTGGATTCCTCTGAACTTCTTCATCGGTCCTCAGTCTGAAGTTCAGTTGTGTTTCTAATCTGGGAAGAAGCACGTTTGCTGATGACACAGAGCTGGGAGGGGTGGCCAACACCCCAGCAGGCTGGGCTGCCATCCGGTGGGACCTCGAAAGGCTGGAGAGCTGGACGGGGAGACACTGAACGAACTAGAACCAGGGCAGGGGAGAGTCTGGCATCTGGGCAGGAACAGCCCCAGGGACCAGTACAGGGTGGGGACTGACCTGTTGGAGGGCAGCGCAGGAGAAAGGGACCTGGGGGTGCTGGTGGCCAGCAGGATGGCCAGGAGCCAGTAAAGGTTCTTGGTGGCCGAGAAGGCAAATGGCATTCTGAGCTGGAGCAGAATAGGGGCAGTTAGTAGATTGAGAGTGGTTTTCCTCCCCCTCTACTCTGCCCTGCTGAGACCACAGCTGGAATCCTGTGTCCAGCTGTGGGCCCCTCAGTCCCAGAAGAACCCAGAGCTGCTGGAGAGAGCCCAGGGCAGAGCCATAGGGATGGTGGAGGGAGGGGAGCATCTCCCTGATGGGGGGAGGCTGAGGGAGCTGGGGCTCTGGAGCTGGGAAAAAGGAGCCTGAGGGGTGACCCCATGGGTGTTGATCAATGTGTGAAGGATGAGTGTCAGGAGGATGGAGCCAGGCTCTGCTCAGGGGCACCCAGTGACAGGACAAGGGGCAGCAGGTGTGAACTGGAGCAGAGGAGGTTCCACATCAGTGTGAGAAGAACCTTCACCCAGTGAGGGTGCCAGCACCTTCAAGCTGGTAAGTTTAATTAAACGCAAATCACAACCTATTCAAAATTCAGAAGTGTGGAATCCTCACTCCTTCCCTTTCAGCTCTTCCCTAAGGATGTAGATGAGTAGATTAATAATGGGATCAGTCATCTGAAAACACATGCTCAGGGAAAGCAGTGAACTGAATGAATTCTACCATCTCCGCTGTAGTAAAAGGAGTGAGTATAGTCTCTAGGATTTAAATATAGCACTGGCTGTTGGTTCTGTCCATCGAGATGAGTAAGGGATCCCAGATGTTCCTCCCATTTACGGGTTGCCAGCTCTTCTGCCAAGAACTTCACCATTTCCTTTGCCTGGCATGTTTTATTCACAGAATCCCAGAGCATTAGGGATTGGAAAGGACCTCCAAAGACCATCCAGTCGAATCCCCCTCACACAGCAGGATCCTGTAGATCCAGTC